>CAUYUJ010000292.1:415173-515173 GCA_963575745.1 Prorocentrum cordatum
GCTGCCCCCTCGTTTTTATCGCACCCCCATTGCTCGGGCCGGGCGGAAGGAGGGGGACAGCAAAGGTGGGCTTTGAGAATCAGCTAGCGGAGCTGATTTTCCCGGCGCCTCCCGGCGCCGGGAGGCGGCCATGTATCGAGAAATGGGCCCCTCGGCAGGGCCGACACCAGCTGCATACAGCATATTTCGTAAACCCCCTTTCCCAATCCCCCCTTTTCGTCCGGCCCGAATTACCCAGACTCCCGACGTCATGATTTTTTCGTTACGTCGACCCCTGCAGGTCTCGACCCATTCCATTCCCCTGGACCGACTTTTCATCCCGAGTCGCTTCTTGATGGCCCCGAGGGCCGGTGAGGGCCCCCAGAGGGCGAAAATAGCAGCAAAAACCTCCCGCCATGATTTTGTCGTGGCCCGATGGGGGTCTGGGCTATACGCGCCCCCCAGCCGCCGGTCGCGTCCAGAAGCCCGGCGGCGGCGGCGGCGGCGCTGCGGCGCAGGCCACGCCGCCCAGCGCGCCCCAGGGCGAGACGAGCTGCAGGGGAGCCTCGGGCGCTGGACGAGGGCGGGGGGCCCAGGCTTACGTCGGGCGTGTCCCCCTACACAGGGGGATTTTCGACGAAAAATGCAAAAGACTCAAAACAGACTCCAGAATGGTAAAAAAATGCAGAAAAAATAGTCCCCCTGTAGAGGTGCAGGCCCGACGTAAGCCTGGGCGAGCGTTCTCTCAGTCGGCGCTTCGGCACTGGGCGGACGAAGGGGGGGGGCTGCCCCGCTGTTCCTCGGAGCAGGGGCCGACCGCCCCGGCATTCCGAGGGTCCTACCACGACATGTTCTCAGAACCCCTAAAACGTTCTAAGAACAGAAGCAGTGTTCTTAGAACATCACCCCGCTGTGCCAAATCAAGACGGTCCCAACCAGAAATGTTCTGAGAACAGGTCGTGGGAACCACAAAAGGTTCTTGGAGCATTGACTGGTAGGAGGAGGAGGAGGAGGAGGAGGAGGAGGAGGAGGAGGAGGAGGAGGAGGAGCAGGAGGAGGAGGAGGGAGGAGGGGGGGAGAAGGAGGAGGAGGAGGAGGAGGAGGAGGAGGAGGAGGAGGAGCCAGGACGCTTCGCCGCTGCTTGAGCTCCTGCCGCTGGGCGCCCGCGCCTGGCCAGTCCTGCAGCCGGGCGTCCTTGGCTATCCGGGCTGTGGCGCGCTACGCGCGCTTGAGGCACAACATGCACGCACGTGTCCCCCTACAGGGGGGATTTTCGACGAAAAATACAACATACTCACAACATACTCCAGAATGGTTTTAAAAATTCGAAAAACAGTCCCCTGACTTTTTAATGACTATTTTTGAATGCAGCCGGGCGTTCTTGGCTATCCCAACTGTGGAGCGCTACGCGCGCTTGAGACACAACATGCACGTACGTGTGCCGGCTGGATCGGCCGAAGCACGGCTGCCGGGGCGTGGCAGCCTCTTACCCGCGTGGGCGTGGCAGACACCAGCGGGCCTTCATCCTCATGCTCCTGCTCATGCCACTTGTCCTGCTCCTGTCGTGGCTCTGGACCTCTGCTTAGTGTGACTGTGTGGGACAGTGCGTGCTATGCCACCTGCTCGAAACAGGCGCCAGAAAAGCAGCCAAGATCCACTCCAAGGGTGCGGGGGAGGGGCGGGGGGGCGCAGGCCCGCGCCGATCGGCAAAACGACGAAGAAGAAAACGACGACTAGCTGATTTAAACAACTGGGGGGGCGCTGTTCCTCGTTTTTGTTCCACCTTTCCGCTTCGGCCCATCAAAACGGCAAAACAACTGCAGCCCAAAACAGAAGCAACAAGAAAAACTCAAAGCGGAACCGAACCGGAAAGGGCGCGAACGAGGATCCCCAAACGGAGAAAAATGGTGCTTTGAGCGATCCCCACCGACACCTTCGGCGCTTGTTCCCGACGGTGTGCGCACCGACTTGAACGATACGCAGAGGCGACGATAGGGGCGAACAGCCCAGGGGGAAGCAATGCATGTATCCAGAGGCGCCGATGACCTATGTCTTCGGCGAGGCTCCCCGGCGAATGCGTGTAATGCCCGCCCCTGGGCTATTCGCCCTTATCGTCGCCGCCGGGGTACGCGCAGGGCCCGGTGGTACCGGCCAGCGCGGGGGCCCAGCCAGGTCGCAAGTTGCCGTTGCCCTAAAATCGAACAACCCCAGGCTCTCGTAGGACGAATGCCCCTGACGTAAGAAGTCGAAACAAGCCCTGGGGCGAAAAAACAAACCCCCAAACGCGTGGTGTTAGCGAGACCCCAGAACTGGTGCGGAGAGAGTCTGCATCATGTTGAAAAAGAGAAGTAGGAATAGGAGTAGGAGGAGGCTGTATTATGTTTGCTTTGTTTCTGCCCCAGTGTAATGAATGACACTATGTTATGTTTTGTTCTGTTCTGGACGGGCCCGCGTGACGTCGTGACGCCTGTTACGGTAGACAAGTCGTCTAATCGATCGTTGCTAAGCATGTTGGTCCCTGTGGACAGCCTTACCTCGGCGCGCACGCCGCGTTTGATTACAGGATAAAGCACGCTGCAGCATGTCATATAGTCCCTCTTCACTTATGCTTTCCTTTCTGCCAAAATATGCTCTGCTATACCCACCCCTGTCACATCATGATGTAATAGGTTATGTGGTTCTTTGCAGTGTGGCACGATGGTATGACATGATATGCAGTGCCAAGTTCTGTTCGATCCTGGTTAAATTCAGTGATGCTGCTTTGGTTACGGAATAAGATAGTGTTATGCCATTGTATCATCCCGCTCTGTTATGGCATACCACATCAATGAAATAATAGCCAACCGTGTTATATCAAACTCGCTGCCCTAGTGTTACCAACATTAACATACTCAAAATATATTGTGATTACTATGTTGTGTGATGGTCCGTGAATGATGCATGCTGTGGTACGTCATTGTGCTCCTCTGTCATCTGATAAACATCCATCATATGCCGTCGTGGCAGCAGTCGTGGAACACATCTGGTATGCTATGCTATGGTATGTAATGCTGTACTCTACTATGCAAATGTATTTCATGGTACGCGTTGTGATGTTACAGTATGTTCGATACTGTTTCATGGCATGCTCTGTTCAGCTATAGCATCTTGTTGTATGCTCTGGTCTGCGATGGTATGCCCTGATCTGGCATGCCATACCATGGCGGCATGTCATGCTCTGTGAGTATGTGCTGTGCGATGCTATGTGATCTCATGCTATGCTATGGTTTGCCCTGCGCTGGTATGGTCTGCTGTGCCGCGTTAAAGTATGGTGTGTGGTGTTATGCTCTAGCCTGTGCGCTCCGCTCTGTCATTGCAAAGCCTGTTGTGATGTCGTATGGTATGCTCCGATCCGCCATGTAATAGTATGGCATGCTGTATTATGTGATGGTGTTATGCTGCGCTCTGCCATGCCATTTTACACTATGTGATGACGCGCTCTGACATGGTATTATGTGTGACGTGTAGGAAGGTCTAGTATGTGCTGCTGTGTGTGATGTTATATGTTCTGTGCCAATTATGTTATTATGTGTGGTGCTCTGCTCCGTTTTGTGAGGTTCTATAGTGCTCGTCGATGGGGCCAGGCGAGAGTCTTTAGGAATTTTTGGTGGACCTAGGGATCTGGCGGCCGCGGTGTGCAGAGTCGGCGGGTCGGCGCGAGGCGAGTCTCGGGGGATTCTCGGTGAACCTGGGGATCTGGCGGCCGCGGTCTGCAGGGTGGGCGGGCAGGGTAGCGTGTTATCAAAATCTAACGGCCCTCTCCTGTCAGGTTGGGAACAACTGAACCCAACATGTGAAAAAAACGTCGATCTCGAAATCGGGACGACAACAGCGTTTTAAACATCATCGAAGGGGGGATGCAGGATCAAGGATCGAGAATCGAAGGCCAAGCCTGGAGGTTTTCGGGCACCCAGGAGGACGAGGAGGTTCGTGGACCGAGGATCAGGGTATCAGGAGATGCTGGTGGCGATGGGCCGAAGACGGAGGAGAAGATTCGAGGAGTGCGGTTCGAGGGTCGTGGCTCGAGGACCCAGGAGGAGGAGGAGGCGGGGGAGAAGGAGGAGGAGGAGGAGGAGGAGGAGGAGGAGGAGGAGGAGGGGGAGGAGGAGAGAGGGTGGAGGAGGAGGAGGTGGAGGAGGAGGGGGGGAGGAGGGGGAGGAGGAGGGAAGAGGAGGAGGAGGGAGGTAGGAGGAGGAGGAGGAGGTGGAGGAGGAGGGGAGGAGGAGGAGGAGGAAGGAGGAGGAGGAGAGGAGGAGGCAGGAGGAGGAGGAGGAGGAGGGGGAGGAGGAGGAGCAGGAGGAGGAGGAGGAGGAGGAGGAAGAGGTCTCCGCGAGGTCGGAGGTCTGGGATCCACGTGGGCGGAGCTGACGAACGGACCACACACACACCCATACAGAGAGCGGTGGGCCCCGCGCCTCGCGATTGAGGCTGCGCTGTGGCTGTGGGTGCGCGCAGTCGGACGCCGAGGGGACACCAATCCGACAGTACGCACTCGCAGCCCTTCCAGAAATGCACTCCGACAAAACCTGGAGTCTGTATGAAGTTAGTACGGGTGGTAACTGCCAGCTCGTGAGCAGCGCCGGCGGCCTGGACTGATCCGGACCGAATGCCTGGAGGCCTCTGGAGATGGAGCCCCCCCCCAAAAGGGCAAACCACTTCCACACACACACACATGCACACTCTCTCTCTCTCATCTACACGTCGTTCATTTCTAATCGTGCTCATTTCTAATTGTGCTCGTTTCTAATCGTTCCTGGCCCCCTAGTGGCCGGGAAGAGACCCAGGACAGAACAATTAGAAATGAAATGATCTTGCCCCCCCACAAATCAAAGAACTTCCGAAGAATATGAGCAATGTGTATATATTTGAATGGTCTTGGCTGGAAATCGATCCTCGAACCCTCGAGCTCACCCAGAGGCCTCGGGAGCCTCTGGAGGCACAGAGGTGCAACAAAAGGGCAGTAACGCCTGACCAAGTCGACTCCTCGAGCCTCGAACCCTCGGCCCTGCTGAAAGAAGAACTCCATGTCGCCTAAACTGGGCAGGAGCAGATGGAGTCCGAAGATCTCGCCGCATCGCCGATGCACAGCTGATGCGGCACGACCTGGAGTCCGACCTTCTGAATCCTGGCATCACCGATGCAGTGCGATCCTCGGATCTCATCTCCTCTGATCCAATGTGGGCGGCCACCAGCGCCGAAGAGGGCGGCCAGGACAACCCCCTCTTCGACGCCTGTTTTTGTTGCGCCTGTTCTTGCCGTGTCGTAACTCGGCTCTCCGGCGGCCGTTCGGGACGATCTGGGCACGCAGGGAAAGCCCTCGACGAGACGCAGCTGCTGGAGAGCACCCCGAGGCGAGAACACCTCCAGGAGAAAGCAAAACCTCCCCCCCCCCGCGACAGAGCCTTCGACCCCACGCTTCCCCCCCCGCCCCCCCTCCTCTTGGACGCCCCCGAGGTGAAGGGTTGCAACGCTGGCGGCCTGGATCGCGTATGACTCGAGGCCCTCCATGAGCGCCGTGGCCCGCGCGCGCCGCCGCTCCTGGCGCGCGGGCGAGCGGTTCCCAGGGCCCCCCTCGGGTCCGCCGACGAGGGGCGGCGGGGAGAGCCGGGAGCAGCGCACCTCACGGTCCAGGGCATGTGCGCGGAGGCTGGTGGCTGCTCCTGCAATGTCCAACCACGGCCAACCCGTCTCTGGAAGGACTCGCGGTGAGGATGCAGGGGCCTCGGGAGGCCGCGTCGACACTCTGCGGCCGGGGCGCGGCCAGCGGAGGCGGCCAAGGAGAGGCCGAAGATGCCAGGGTGACCTTGGACAAGTGCAGATCCCTGCTGCGCGGGTTGACTGTTCCTGGAGACCTTCCGCCTCTGGAGAGAGAGAGAGAGAGAGAAGCGCCGTGCACGTCAGAGGTGCGTTGGCAAATAAGTGAAACAGCAACTTCCGCTGCCGGAGGCGCGGCAGCGAAACAAGAAGCGGCGAAGGGGGGGGGAGGACGACGAGGGGGAGGAGGACGAGCTCTGGAGGGGGCGTGGAATCTGAACAGCCCTCCACACCCCACTCCTCCGCCGCCCTGCTGGCCAGCATGGGGGCCCGCAGCTGGGGCCCCGCAGCTCGGGCGCGGCGCGCATGTTCTCGCTCGCCTGTGACTCGTCAGCGGCAGGGTCACGCGCCAGCGGGCGAGATGTCATTCAAGGGGCCCAAGGACACACAAATAAATACACACAAATAAGATGTTTCCCAATATTTTTCCATATTTTCTGTTTTTTTGTCTTCCCGCCCAATTCCCATATTTCCCCATATTTTCCTGGGAGTCGACGATTAATTGTGTCTGTGTTTTTTCTCCCCTTCTGAGTCATTGTCGCCCCAACGGCGCGCAGATGCCGTCTGGCCGCGCGGCTCCTGCGCAGGCGGGGCGCACCTCTTGCCGCTCGTCAGTTCGTCGGCAGCGTGGGCGCGCGCGAGCGGGTGAGATGGCGTGTTCGCCCAAGCTGATGGGCCCATCCTCCACCGCCACTACCATGGGTAGTGGAGGAGGAGGAGGAGGAGGAGGAGGGGGAGGAGGAGGGTCTCCTCATCCTCCCTTCTCCCCCGTCCCGCATGTGGTAGCGGTGGTGGAGAATCTGCCCATCGCCAGCGGCGCGCAGGTTTCGCCTGGAGGTGCTGCTTCCGCGAGGGCGCGCCTAAGATTTTTTGGTCTCCAGCTCGTCGGCAGCGTGGTCGCGCGCCAGCAGGCCACAGGTCCCTCTCGCCCGAGCGGCGCGCAGAGCTCGAGCCGAGAGTGGCACCGCCGCCCGTGTGCGGCTTCTTATGCCCGCGCTCGCCCAGTCCTGGTGGGCTTGTTCTCCACCGCCACCACCAGAAGCAGGAGGGGGAGGGGGTCCTCCTCCTCCTCCTCCTCCTCCTCCTCCTCCTCCTCACACTCCGCCCCCTTCCCCCCTCCAGATGATGGTGGTGGCGGTGGAAAACAAGCCTACCAAGTCCAACCGGCCACCTGCGCGCGCAAATGCACGGGGCTCAGTGCTCTCAACGAGGCGCCGCGCTATGACTGCCCGACCTTTCCGCTCTCGCCGGTGCGCGTGCCGTGCCCGTCCCTCGCGCCAGGTCGTCGGAAGCGGGGCCGCGCGCGCGCGCATCGGGGGTCTCCTGGCCCGGGTCCATCCAGACCCGGTCAGTCAGGCCTTGCAGACTCCTGCAGGATCCTGCACCCAAGCCCGGGTCGGTGCGAAGGATGCAGCAAGATCCTGCAGGATCCTGCACCCAAGCCCGGGTCGGTGCGACCCTGGCCCTGCAGGGTCCTGCAAGATCGGGTACTCTGGCTGACCTCAGCTTGCATTGACCCCCGTCGCAAGGCTCCCGAGCGCAAAAGCGACTTCCCTCTCGCCGGGCGGGAGCACGCGCCAGTCTTACTTAGGTCGGGCATGTCCCCCTACAGGGGGATTTTGGACGAACAATATTTTTTTTATAAAAAAAACTCAAGAATCTCCAAAGTGGTCGAAAAATACTGAAAAATAGTCCTCATACTATTTTTTGACTATCTTGTGATATTCCTCCTGTAGAGGGACGGGCCCGACGAAACGCCAGTCTCCACGTCCAGGTGTGCCCGGCTCGGTTCTCGTGCTTCTGCCGGGAGGGTTGGGAGATGGTGGCAGCGAGCGGGACCCGCTCGCTCTTCCTGCCTCGCCTCCTCCCTCCTCCCTCCCTCCTCTCCTGCCTCCCTCCCTCCTTCCTCCCTCCCTCCTTCCTCCCTCCTTCCTCCCTCCCTTTCCTCCTCCCTCCCTCCCTCCTCCCTCCTCCTCCCTCTTCCTCTCCCCCTCCTCCCTCCCCTCTCTCCCTCTTCCTCCTCCCCCCCTCCCTCCCTCCCTCCCTCCCTCCCTCTTCTCCCTCCCTGTCTCTCCTCCATCCCCCCTCTCCGACTGCATGAAGAGTCCACGCTTCCGTGCTGGCATTCTGGGACAGCTTGCTCTGGTGCCCTCTTCTGGGCAGACTCCGGGGCACACCTGTACAGACTCGGCACCGCGGGGTGGCAAGTAGACGACTTTTGCGCACGCCGATGGTCCTCCTCCTCCTCCTCCTCCTCCTCCTCCTCCTCCTCCTCCTCCTCCTCCTCCTCCTCCTCCTCCTCCTCCCCCTCCCCTCTCCCTCCTCCTCCTCCTCCTCCCCCTCCCCCTCCTCCCCTCCTCCCCCTCCCTCCCCCTCCTCCCCCTCCTCCTCCCTCCCCCTCCTCCTCCTCCCCCCCCTCCTCCTCCTCCTCCTCCTCCTCCTCCTCCCCCCCCTCCTCCTCCTCCTCCTCCTCCCCCTCCTCCTCCTGGTGATGTCGCGGGTGCCGGCCGACCGACCCCCTCCTCCCCGGGCCCCGGCGTCCGCCCCCTCCCAGCACACGTTTCCTGGTCCTCCGTGCTCCGTGGAGGGGCCCTGGGACACACAAAGAAATACACACAAATACCAGGATCCCCCTTATATTTTCCAACATTTTCTGGGTTTTTGTCTTCCCCCCCCACTTCCCATATTTTCCTACATTTTCTACGTTTTTGTCTTCCCCCCACTTCCCCTATTTTCCCATATGTTCCCGGGAGTCGACGATTCACTGTGTCTGTGTGTGTGTCTTTTCCCCTCCTGACTCTGGGAAGCGTAAGACTCGGGTACGGGGCGTCCATTACGGGGGAGGCTCCACCTGCTCGAAGCAGGCGCCGAAGAACAGCCAAGATCCACTCTATGGGGGGGGGAGGGGGGGGGGGAGCGAGGGCCCGCGCCGATCGGCAAAACAATGAATGACAAAAACGATCGCAAGCTGCTTCTTATTGCTTCGCCTTATGAATGCCTCCTCCCCGTCGCACCCCGAGGCCAATCGGAAGGGCGGCCCAGGCATTTCGCTTGAGACTTCCTCACCATTTATTTATGACCCTGAAGCTGAGCATCAATTTGCAGCAACTTGACAAGTGGAGGGCGGGTCGCTTTCAGAATGTGGCTCTCGCCATAGCGACGCGCGCATTCGGTCTCAAAAAGTCAAGAGTTGTACGGAATGAGGACAGGTGGTGTTCAAAAGGTGGCTCTCGCATCAGCGCAGCGCACATGGTAAAACATCGCAAGAGCTCCACGAATGGAGCGCGGATCGTGTTCAAAATGTGGCTCATGCCTTAGCGCAGCGCACATTCGTCACACAAACTTGCAGCAACTTCACGGACTGAGGGCGGTTATTTTCCCAAATATGGCTCGCGCCTCAGCGCCGCGCACAATCGACTTGAACATCTGCAAAGGAGTTGTCACGGATTGAGGGCGGTTCCTTTTCAAAGCGTGGCTCTCGCCTTAGCGCCGCGCACATGCGTGGTAAACATTTGTAAGAATTGAACCTATGCCTAGACGTGCCAGGAACGGTGTTGTAGAACGGTTCAAACATGCCTAGACGCAACAATTACGTTGACTCGTGGTGTTTGAAATCCCAGGAACGGTGTCCTGGCACGATTCAGAATCGTCAAAACGCGACAGTAACGGTGGTTCGCGGCGTCTTACTCCCAGGAATGGTGTTCTGGCGCCGTTCAGAAATTTTCAAACGGGTGTCCTCCAACGAAGCACTTCCTTGAACATGAATGTTTGCAGGAGCCTATGAGGGGGAGCTTGACGGGAGGGTTTATTGGAATATTATTGGTGAGTCTTGGGTTTACACTGGTCCTCCTCCTCCTCCTCCTCATCCTCGTTCCTCTTTCTCACCTGTTTCTCATCCTCCTCCTCCTACTCCTCTTCTCCTCCTCCTTCCTCTCCGCCTCCTTCCCCTCCTCTCCTCTCTTCTTTCTCATTATTCTTCTTCCTCCTTCCTATTCCTCTTCCTCGTCCTCCTCCCTCTTCCAATTCCTCTTCCTCTTCGCCCTTCCTCTTCCTCCTTCCTCCTCCTCCCGGGTTCCCCTCCTCCTCCTTCCTCCTCCTTCCTCTTCCTCTTCTTCACGCTCGCCCGCCCTCGCTGCTTGGCCCCCGCTTCCACGGGCCGGGCGGATGCCGAGATGCCGAGCCCCCGCAAACGCCACCAAACTTCGAACCTCGAACCCTCGATCCCTAACAGCGAATTCCTTCGAACCCTCGATCCCTCGATCCCTTCGAACTCTCGAACCTTCACGTTTCCCCAACAGCGTTTCGCTAAGAGGTCCTGATAGAGTTGGGAGACGTGACTGCAGGAGAGCCCCCCAGACACCACCAAGCTCGTGAACGTTTTCTTTTTCGGCGTTTCGACATTGGGCGGGAAAGGGGAGGGGGGGAGGGGGGGTCTGCCTCCCGACCTCTGCTTAGTGCGTCTGTTTGCAACGGTGCGCCTCATGGGGGAGGCTCCACCTGCTCGAAGCAGGCGCCCAAAAACAGCCAAGATCTACTCCATAAGGGAAAGGGGGGGGGGACGGGGGGGGGATGCGAGGGCCCGCGCCGATCGGCAAAACAATGAACAACCACAAACAACTCACCTTCGATACTCGAACCCACGATCCTGCACTTTTTCCCAACAGCCTTTCGCCAAGAGGGTTCCTATGGAGATGGGAGCAGTTCCCAAGGCCGCGCTAACGGCGTGCTTGGTTAACGGTGCGGTTGGGAATCTGGTTTTTGTGACACCGAGCTCACGAAGAACAACGTGTAGGAAATCACGAAAGGCTGCTTCCTACATTTTCAAATATGCAGATGTACCGAACGACAACGACACAACGAGTTGTAGGAAAACACGAACCACACGTTCCGACAAGTGGCTTGGCCACGAACCGCGCAGGGGGTTCGTGGCCAAACCACTTGGAGGAGGACACGCGGTCGGGCGTGTCCCCCTACAGGGGGATTATGGACGAAAAATTGACTTACCCCGAAAATGCTCAAACATATCCCCTACCTAGGCTCTGCCTAGAAGGGTTCTTACCCGGTAAGCTCAAAGGGCCAGGCACTGGGGCCCGCCCCGGGCGGTTCCCCCAGTATCCGCCCCGCGGTTCCCCCAGTGACGTGCCCTTAGCTTCGCGTTGCTTATCTAAATCTTAGCTTAGCCTAGCTAAACTTAGCTTCGCTGAGCTTAGCTGGGCCTAGCCTGGCCTAGCTTAGCTTAGCTTAGCTTAGCCTAGCCTAGCTTAGCTCAGCTCAGTATTAGCATAGCATCGCATCGCATCGCATCGCATATAATCGCATCGCATGGCATAGCATAGCGCAGCATAGCATAGCGCAGCATCTCATAGCATAGCATAGCTTAACTGAGCTTAGCACAGCACAGCGCAGCATAGCATATCATAGCATACCCTAGCATAGCATAGCGCATCATAGCACAGCATAGCATAGCGCAACATAGCACAGCATAGCAGAGTATAGCATAGCGCAGCATAGCATAGCATATCATAGCATAGCGCAGCATAGCATATCAGGTCATAGTCTAGCCTAGCATAGCGCAGCATAGCGCAGCATAGCATAGCATAGCGCAGCGTAGCATAGCATAGCATAGCGCAGCATAGCATAGCACATCATAGCATAGCATACTATAGCGCAGCCTAGCATACCCTAGCATAGCATAGCATCGCATCGCATAGCATGAGTCTCGCTGTTGATATTGATGTAGATGTCGATGCAAGTGTAGATGTTAATGTAGCTGTTGGTGTAGATGTAGATGTTGCTTTCCGAGATGCTCCAACTCCTAGGTAGGGTCGCACTGGGATAATTTTTATTAGCAAAAATAAAGACTCGTCCCCGTACTATCTGCTGACTAGTTGGTAATCTTCCTCCTGTAGAGGGACAGGCCCGACCTAACGTTAGCTAACACAGCGTTAGCGCGTCTACGAATGGGGAGCGCGAAGACGTTGTGGTCTTGTTCAAGAATCCTCCCTCCGCCCTCCTCCCTCCTCCTTCCTCCCCCGTCCTCTGTCCCTCCTCCCTCCTCCCTCCGCCCTCCTTCCTCCTCCCTCCTCCCTCCTCCCTCCTCTCCCGCTCTCTCGCATCGATGCCGGCTGCGGTTTTGGTCTAGCCGGCCTCGATCCCTTCCAAAAAACAAAATGCGCTGAGGAGCACATGGCAATGCTCTCACCCCTGTGCCCTGTGGCTCGGCGGTGGACAGACCTCCCTTTAGTAGACCGCCCCTTAGTGAAAACGGCCTAGGACCGAAACCGACGTCGGAAACTGGAACATATACATCACCAGTGGCGGGTTGTTTTTTCAATCCCACGACTTTTTGACGGTCGGGGACGACGTCGGGGCGGTGAGGTGTATACTTTTCCCGGTTTTGCAAGGGAAACAACGAACAATGTCTACACCAAGATCCCGTATACACCGGGATCCACGTTCCCGTGCGAATTTCAGCGCATGGTCGTAAAAAGCGTCGATAGAGTTCTTTTCCCGACGACGGACCTGGACCCGCAAAACTGACGGCCGCGAAGCCCTCTCGCGAACCGAAAAACGGCCAATTCGCTCATCGACGCGTCAGGGCAGGAGGTCAATCGTCTATCAGCCTCCGAGTAGCCGACCTCCTACTCCTCGACCCGCCTCTACACCTGGGCTGCTATCAAGGTGCTTTGCTGGGGCATTTTCCTGCGAAGCACGGCGCCCACGTATCCCCAGGGACACACGCATCGCGGCAACTACAGACACATCGAGCTCGGTTGAAAGAAAAACTTCGACGGGTAATCCCAAAACAGACACTCGACATGAGACAACAAAACACCGTGAACGCCCAACGACCGACGGCCAAACATGTACCGTACTCGTGACAAGGCGATCCCGACCGCTATGCTAGAATTTCATACATAAGATGGCTAGGTTACCACCGAGTCCGTATAACCACAAAGAGACCCAAACAGCAGGAGGACAGGAAGGACAAGAAGAGAGGACAGCAACAAGAGGAAGGCCGAGGGACCCAGACGCCTGCGGCGACTCATCGTCACCCCCTGACATCTGGAAATGCCCATCTGGCCACCTTGGTCATCTTGGAGGTTATTTTGACCCCATTTTAGGGAGACATCTCTTCCGCGCGGCCAGCGGGATGAGCCGAAACCTTGCTGGGAAACTTTCGAGGCACCAAGCGCACACAACAAATCCAAACCCTTCGACCCATCAAATTCGGGCAGTCCAGAACGACTCTCAAATCTCGAACCTCGAGCCATCCACCTTTTATCTTGTCTAGAGGCCTGCTGGATGGGGTGCGAGTAGATGGGGTTGGAGGATTGCGCCGTATCGGCGATGAATCGACGATGTATCCGCGACGTCGGCGATGCATCGGCGACGCTGGCGTGGAGAAACTCGCCCTCCACATCGAACCGCATCGCGGATGCATCAGCGATGCGGCGCGATCCTCCGACGCCATCTATCCCGACCTCATCTAGGATGCCTAGAACATAGAAGCCCCAACGACAGGAGGACAGGAAGAGCAGGAAGAGAGGACAAACAGAGGGGAGGCCGAAGGGCCAGGAAGAAAAAACGAACCCCAGATCTTTCCTGTCGATCCGTCAGGACGGGCCCTATCTCGGGCGAGAAAGCCAACGGGAGACACGTTTTCCGCGCGGCAAGCGGGACGTGCCGAGACCTCCTCTGGGAACCTTCTGAGGAACCAGAAGACGCAGAAGTCCTGCAATCTAAGACGCCGCCAGAAACCCGAACCTCGAACCCTCGAAATGGGAGGCGCCCGAGCTGGTGGAGCCTCGGCTGGAAGGGCCTGAGCTGGTTGGGCCTCGACGAAGCGCCGGTCGCAAGGACGCTCCTGGGTTCCATCTTGTGCAATGTTGCACGCTGGATCCGTTTTTGACCGTCCTGGGGCCCGAGAGCGACCCTGGGGGACAGAACACGGCAACAACCATCTTGTCGAACCCAGGGAGGAAGGAGGAGGAGGAAGGAGGAGGAGGAAGGCGGAGGAGGAAGGAGGATGAGGAAGGAGGAGGAGGAGGAATGAGGAGGAGGAGGAGGAGGAAGGAGGAGGAGGAGGAGGAGGAGGACCTCGCACCTCGCCCGCCCTGCCTGCTCGAAGCCAGTGCTGGCTCACCTCAGACTCCAAGCCGACTGCAACTCCATCCTTTGCCTTGCCCCCTCCCCCGCTGGGGCGTGAATTAGAGGGGGTGCGAGATAAATGAATAATTGGAAGGGAGCGACCGAAGGTGCAACCAAGAGGCCCTAAAAGGGCCCCGGTGGGGCCCAACAGGGGCACGAAGGGTCGCCCCCTCCATTTACAATGGGCGTTCATGCCAAGAAACACCACTGTTTGTCTCCAGGTTGCCCTGGGTTTCTTGGGTTTCGATGGTTTTGCTAATCATGGAAAACGTGACGCTCCCCCACCACAAATCCATGGACGTCCTGGGGTCTCAGGGCTGGGTTTCTTGTGGAAAATTTCTCGTGGTCGAGCTCCTGCCCCTGACCCCCGACGTCATAATTTTTCCCGGTATCCAAAATGGGGGTCTTGTTTTCTTTGGACACCCTCCGCGCAGGAAGCTCCCTCCCACGCTCCGCCCCACTCACGCCATCACCTCGTCATCGGGAATCATCACCATCGGCCCCCATCATCACCACCACCATCATCATACTCGGTCGCTCACCATCGATCATCAACACCATCGGCCTTCGATCGTCACCATGATCAGCATCACCAACACCGCCATCATCATCATCATCGTCATCATCATCATCATCACACTCAGTCGCACATCGCACACACACAGACTCTCTCTTTCTCTCTCATCGCTCGACATCATTTTCTCTGGATCGCAAGCGGGAGCCCCCTCGTTATGGGGCCCGCACTTCATGTTTTGAGTCCGAGCGGGTCGCCCTCATCCGTGTAACTAACTGTCGTCACTGTTGGGCTCCTGAAGCCTGAATATGGGGGAAGTATCAGGCGGAAGCCTCGTCTGTGAGTGAACTGTGAAGAAGTCTCGGGCGGCCGCCCCCCTCCATATGGGGCCCGCACTTCACGTTTTTAATCCGAACGGGTCATCCTCATCCGTGTAACAGTCGTCACTTTTGGGCTCCTGGGGCCTGAGTATGAAGGGGATTTCAATCGGGAGCCTCGTCTGTGAGTGAACTGTAAGGTAATTTCAGGGGGGAGCCCCTTCCGTGTGGGGCCCGCTTTCCATTTGTGGCGTAATGGATTTAAAGATTTGGGCGGGTCACCCTCGTCCGTATAACTGTCGTCACTTTTGGGCTCCTGATGTCGGAATATAAAGGACATATCAAGCGGGGAGCCTCGTCTGTGAGTGAACGAAGTCTCAAGCGGGAGCCCCCACCCTCCCTCTGGGGTCCGCACTTCATGTTTTTAATCCGAGCGGGTCATTCTCTTTCGTGTAACAGTCGTTAATTTTGGTATCCTGAGGCCTGAATATGGGGGAAGTATCAGGCGGGGGGCCTCTTCTGTGAGCGAACTGTGAGGAAGTCTTAAGCGGGAGCCCCCTCCGTATGGGGCCAGCATTTTTCATATTTTATCCGAGCGGGTTATCCTCATCCGTATAACAATCGTCACTTTTGGGCCCCTGAAGCCTGAATATGGTGGAAGTATCAATCGGGGAGCTGGTCTGTGAGTGAACCGTGAGGAAGTCTCAAGCGGGAATCCCCTCCATATGGGGCCCACACTTCGTGTTTTTTATCCGAGCGGGTCGTCCTCATCCGTGTAAATGTCGTCACTTTTGGGCTCCTGAGGCCTGAGTATGGAGGAAGTATCCGGCGGAAGCCTCGTCTGTGAGCGAACTGCGAGGAAGCCTCAGGCAGGAACCCCACTCCCCATGGGGCCAGCATTCCGTCTTTTTTTATCAGAGGGGGTCATCCTCATCCGCGTAACTGTCGTCCCTTTGGGGCTTCCGAGGCCTGAATATCGTGGAAATGTCAGACGGAAGCCTCGTGCGTGAGAGAACTATGAGGACATCTCAAGCGGGAACCCCCTCCCTATGGGGCCTGCGCTTCATGTTTCTCATCCGGGCGGGTCTTCCTCGAACTTGTAACTGTCATCACTTTGGGGCTCCCGAAGCCAGAATATGAGGAAATATCAGGCGGGAGGCTCGTCTATGAGTGAATTGCTAAGAAAACTCAAGCGGGGGCTCCCTCCGTATGGGGCCCGCGCCTCCCGTGCTTTCTCCGGGTCGTCCTCCAGCGCGCGCTTCCTCTGAGTCGTCCTCCGGCGAGAGTATCTTGGGACGCACATCGTGCGCTTCCTCTGGGTCGTGTTCCGCACGAGGAGGAGCAGGAGGATGAGGAGGAGGAGAAGGACGAAGGAGAAAGGAGGATGCAGGACGAGAAAGAGGAGGAGAAAAAGGGGGAGGAGGCAGAGGGCGAGAAGGTCGAGGAGGACAAGGAGGAAGAGGAGTGCGTTAGGAGGCCCCAGGATGTCCCGGGAGGCCCAGAAGGCTCCAGGAGGCCCCAGGAGGAGGCAGGATACCTAAGGAGAAGGCAGGAGGAGCAGGAGGAGGGCGAGGAGGGGGAGGAAGATGGAGACGAGGAGGAGTAGACGGAGGAGGGAGAGGGAGAGGAGGAGGCGGGAGAGGGGAGGAGGAAGAGGAGGAGGGCGAGGGAAAGCAGGAGGAGGAGGACGCAGGAGGCAAGAGGGACAGGGGGAATCGGGGGAGGAGGCATAACGAGGAGGCGGAGGAGGAGGAGGAGGAGGAGGAGGAGGAAAAGGAGGAGGAGGAGGAGGAGGCGGTGGAGGGGGAAAGCGGAGGAGGAGGCAGGGGTTGAGGCAGGAGGAGGAGCAGGCAGGAGGAGAAGGATGAGTCAGGAGTAGGTGGGAGAAGGGAGGGGGCAGGACGAGATCCCCAGGTAAGCTAAACAGATTATCATGTGGGGTCAGAACGTCGGAATAATTTCGTGGCGTGACCTCCAAGAGCCTGGACCCCTCCTCGGGGACCGGCTTTTCATCCTGCCTCGTTTTTTGACGGTCCCGAGGCCCGGTAAGGGCCCCCAGAGGCCAAAGATGGCGAAAAACCTGCCGTCGTGCTATTTCTTCCACAGCGCGAAGAGGCCTGGGCACTGTACCGCCCCCCCGTTATTATTAGGTCGGGCATGTCCCCCTGCAGGCGGATCTTGGACGAAAAATGAAAAAGGCGAACAATATTCCAAACATGCTCGAAACTACTAACATCAAATAGTCCCTGGATTATTATTTGTCATTTGTCTATTTCTGAATATTCCTCCTGTAGAGGGACACGCCCGACTTAACATCACTGTTAGAAACTAGACACCGGTTTCCTTCCAAACGGCCGAAACCCTCCCGAACCCCTCCGAGCACCCTCCTGGAAGGGTTCTGGGAGGTGAGCTTTTTTTATTCGGCGTTTCGGCATTGGGCGGAAGGCGGGGAGGGGGGGGGGTCTGGCGGACCTCTGCTTAGAGCGACTGGTTGGAACCGTGCGTCCTCTGGGGGAGACTCCACCCGCTCGAAACAGGTGTCAACAAAACAACCAAGATCTACTACACGGAGGGGGGGGAGGGGGGGTGCGAGGGCCCGCGCCAGTCGGCAAAACAATGCATAAACAGACGATCACGAGGCGTTTCGGAGAGTTAGTTTCGGGAGGGTTTTGGAGGGCTCTTGATCGCTAGGGGGGGAAGCCAGTCCCTAGCGTTAAGTCGGGCCTGTCCCTCCACAGGAGGAATATTCGAAAATAGTACAAACATAATCTGGGGACGATGCTTTGACTATTCTTGCCCATCTGGGGGGTACTTTTTGAATATTTTTAGTTTTCACCCAAAATCCACCTGTAGGGGGACATACCCGACAATAACCCTAGCGAAACCGACGGACCTGGACCCGCAAAAATGACGGCCGCGACGCCCTCTCGCGAACCGCAAACTGCCAATTCGCTAATCGACGTGTCAGGGTAGGAGGTCTATCAACCCCCGATTCTAGAGGCCTCCTAGATGGGGTCGGAGTAGATGGGGTCGGAGGATCGCGCCGCACCGCCGATACATCGGCGATGCATCGGCGATGCACCAGCGAGGCCTCGTCGACGCGGGCGATGCATCGGCGACGTCGGCATGAAGCAGATCGGCTCCACGTCGAGCCGCATCGGCGGATGCATCGGCGGCTGCATCGGCGAGGCGGAGCCATCCTCCGACCCCATCTACTCCGGCCCCGTCTAGGAGGCCTAGAGGATTCCAACGTGACTGGACGCGCGCCCCGCGGCCTGGCCTGGTCCTCCGGGCCCTCGCGCGTGGCCCCGCCGCGGCCGCCCGCGGGGCCCCCGCACGGCCTGCGGGCCGCCGCGAGGCTGCCCCGGGCGGCGGCCACCTGCTCGCCGCCGCCGCCGCCCTCGGAGGGGCCTTCGGAGGGCCTCTGGAGCTCCTCGCCCGTCGCCTCCTCCTCCTGCTCGTCCGCCTCCTCCTCCGCCTCCTCCTCGTCGTCGTCGTCCTCCTCCTCCTCCTCCTCTTCCTCCTCCTCCTCCCTCCTCCTCCCTCCTCCTCCTCCCTCCTCCTCCTCCTCCTCCTCCTCCCCCCCCCCTCCCCCTCCTCCTCTCGTCCTCCTCCCCTCCTCCTCCTCCTCCTCCTCCTCCTCCTCCTCCTCCTCCTCCTCCTCCTCCTCCCTCGACCCCTGGCTCCGCCGCCTCCTACATCCAGAGGCAAGGCCTCCGGAGGCTCAAAGGGTGGACCATGAGGGTGAGGATGACGGTGAAGGCACGGACGAGGAGGAGTGTTGGATTGCAGGGATGCGTGGCCAGAGCGTCAACGAAGATGCCAACGACTCACCCATGGGTGCGGCGCGCAGGCTGAAAGAGGAATAACGGACAGGAGTGTGAAGACGACTGTGCTGACTCAGGTGGGACGTTGGGACAGGCCCATGGGTGCGGCGCGCAGGCTGAAAGAGGAATAACGGACAGGAGTGTGAAGACGACTGTGCTGACTCAGGTGGGACGTTGGGACTGGGATGATAAGGATGACAATGGACGATGGATGAGGAGGATGAGGAGGGGAAGCATGGGAGACGACAAGAAAGAGGAGAAAGGAAAGAGGACTGATAATGGAGGAGGTAGAGAAGTGAAAGGCGAGATAAAGAGGATGATGACAAGCAGGCGATAGGAGAAAAGAGGTGGAGATATGAAGTATTGAAGATAATCGAGGATGAGGAGGGGGTGGATTAGGGGGACCCGGTGATGACGAGAGAGATGGGGGACGACCGAACGACGACTAGGAGAGTGACGGGAAACAAAGCAAGGAGAGGGACTGACAAGTGTGGAGAGGAGGAAGAGGAGGGGGGAGCAGAAGGGCAGGACGATGGAGGATGGAGGATGGAGGAGGGAAGGATGACGCATGGATGAGGGCGCAAGAGGTAGAGGGAGAACCACGAGGGATCAGAAGCAAGGAGGAATGGAGGGAGGATGGAGAAGGGAGGAAGAGGCACGAGAGAGAAACAATGTCGGGAGGAGGATCATGTTGGCGAGGACGGGGCAGAGAACGAGCAGGATGAAGGGGCCCTGGGACACACAAATAAATAGACACAAATACCAATACTCAATTTCTTTAAATATTTTCTAGACTTCCGCCTTCCCCCCCACTTCCAATATTTTCCCCATATTTTCCGGGGTATCGACGATTAATTGTGTCTGTGTGTTTTGTTCCCCTCCTGGAGATCATGGCATGGGAAAGAAAAGGCGGAGGAAAAGGGGTGGCGGAGGATGAGGGCGAGCGTGCTGACGGGGAAGAACGGCCGGGTCGTAGGACAGAAGAACATCTTTCAAAACCGTGACACCCTCCGCTGGCCAAACTTCGGGGGCGCGCAAACATGGATAGGCGATCCACGGATTTGGCGCGCGGTCACCAAATCCATGGATCGGGGAGGTGCCCTCTCCAAAGCGAGGCCAATGCTGCCTCGCTCGGCGGCGGAAATCCTCGATTTCCCATGGAAGCGGGACCCGTCGCTAATCCACGCCCCCTTGATCCATGTTCGCGACCGCCTGAAAACTGAATAACATTTAAGGGTACCCTCCCCCAGGATGCACAAGAACATCCAACGAACACGAAAAAGACTAGGGTACCCTCCCCGAGCCGGCCACGATCCTATAATTACCTCGGTCCGACCGTCAGAAGGCAGGGCGGGCAGCAGCAGAATGGGCAGGATATGGCAGGGCGATGGCGATGACGACGCGCCTTCCCCAGTCTCAGCTCCTCATGGACGCCGAGCAAGCGCCCCGCAGGTCCCTTGTGATGACGATGATGATGGTGGTGATGGCGACGTCGAGAAACGCGTCGACAAACGCGACGCCAGCGACGACATCGAAGGCGGCGACGACACCTCTCGAGCCACGAGGATGAAGACGACGACGGCGGCCCCTGCCTGCCTGGCATCAGGACGACGACGACGATGGATACGCGATGACATGTGTCACGAACGAGGCAAGTGTTGAGGAACACGGGTTCTACAATCCATGGCTCCCGAATGCTCTGTTTATCTACGAATTCTGTCGGGCATGTCCTCCTACAGGCGGATTATCAACAATCAGACATCTATTAGACCAGATCACAGATCGTCCAACACTCGCACCATTTTTTGTCTGCTTTGAATATTCCTCCTGTGGAAAGGCATGCCCGACTTGTAACTAAAGTGGCTCTTTGACGGCCCTGGGGTGACGGGCCCGACCACGTGGCGAACAACCTCCCCACAGGGACCCGATTTCTCGGGGCCCGCTTGCTGCGTGGCGAAGATGGACGACGAAGACGATCGGGGACGTCCAAGAGGGAGCGTCCAAGGGGAGGTGATCCGCATCATGGCCCGAAGCGCGTGCGCGGGCCATGAGTGTGGAAAAGAGACAAGAGGGAGCGTCCAAGGGGAGGTGATCCGCATCATGGCCCGAAGCGCGTGCGCGGGCCATGAGTGTGGAAAAGAGAGTGTGCCTGAAAACCCATCTACATGTGCCCATCCTTTGGGGGACAGAGCCCGCACTAGGAGTCGGGATGCCCCCTAGAGACGCGTGCGCATTGAGGGCAGCTCAGAGGTTAGAGGTAGAGAGATGCGGGCGTCGCCACGGGCATGGCCTGCAACATCTTCACAATGAGTGGGCCGAAAGACGTGCTGCAAGAAGAGAAGGGTCACGGAATTCAGAAAAAGGCATCGTGGCCCCGGCCATGAGATCCACCGCCACCCCAAGGATATCCCCCCTCGGGGCAACCCCCCCTCACTGCATGGCGAGCAGCGACAACGACAACGAGCCTGGGCGCGAATTGCGTGGGGGCGATAAATCGGGGGGAAGACAGATGCCCTCTGCGGGCCCTAAAGGGTTCCTTTTGGGCCTTATCATCGGCTACACGCAAGAGTGGCACCAGGCAAGAGTGACCTTTGATGCGAGGCTTCATGGGGGACGCGGGGTGGCCAAACCTGGGGGCGCAAGCCGCTGCTACCGCCTCGCATACAGCCATCGGGGGACCCGCCTGTGCCCGCGCCGAAGGTCACTCCGGCGAAAGGTCACTCTTACGTCTAGTCGATTAAAGAGGCCCTTTCAGGGGCCCTACAGGGTGCCTTTTTTATGCGGCCCTCGCTGTCCCACCACTCACCGTTCCCCCATTACCCAGACCCCCGACGTCGTGAATGTTTCGTGGCGTGACCTCCAGCAGCCTGGGCCCCTTCTCGGGGACCGGTTTTTTACCCTGAATCGTTTTGTTGACGGTCCCGAGGCCCCAAATAGAGGCCCCCAGAGGCCGAAAACAGCGAAAAGCTTCCCGCCGTGATTCTTGTCACAGCTTCCGGAGGTCTGGGCACACGTCCTCCCACGAGCGCGGCCCCCGCCCGCCTGGCACCGGGGCTGCGCGGGGCAGAGCTGGACGCCAGGCGCCCTCCTGCGATCGGTCAGGGATCCCTTCGGTGCCGCCCCCGTCGCCGCCGCCGTCGAAGCGAGGGCGGCTGCCCGAATGGGGGGGAGGAGGAGGAGGAGGAGGAGGAGGAGGAGGAGGAGGAGGAGGAGGAGGAGGAGGAGGAGGAGGAGGAAGGAAGCGGGTGAGGAAAAACAGGGAGGGGGAGGATGAGGAGGAAGGGGGGGATGAGGACACGGAGGGGGGAGAGCGGGGGAGGCGGGTGGACAAAAGAGGACGAAGAGGGGGGGCGAGGCGGGGGAGGACTTCGTTCATCTGTTAAATCTGCCCTGGGCGTATCTGCCCTGGGCGTTTTGGTTGATGCGCCCGGCGTGTTGGGAATCAATGTTTAGCGCTTTCAAGTCGCAGCAGAAAACGGGGAACAACAAACATGTTTTTTTCAGCGTTTTCAGATCAAACTGCTTCCATCGAGAGGAACCCGCTGCCGGAGGGCCGTGGGCTCCCAAGCCTGTTTCGGTCTGGTGCTACACCAGTGTCAAATATTGTTTCTGCCGTTTTCAATTTTGCGCGCGGGAGCCATCTTCAATCCCCGCCCAATGTATAGATGTCACGACGAGCATGGGAGAGCGAGAACGAATACGGCAGGGACGGCAAAAAGCAGCCTTCGGCAAGAAGCCAAACAACCGCTATCTAAAGCGACACTCCACAGCGACGGGCCTGAAAACGCCAACAAACAACAACCCTCAACACATAACAGAAAAACACGCAACGGATTCTAGCGCCTTCAGCACGTCAAGAACCCATCATGTAGAACGCAAAGAAAAACGCCCCGTGCGTTTCTGAAGGCTTCTGATATGAATCAAGAATCGGCGAGGAGGGGGGGAAGTGAGAAGGAGAAGGCCTTCTCGGAAGGCGGCGGGACTTCTCAGAAGCCCTCGCGCCTTCTGAGAAGATTTTTGTGTCTTCGGTAAAAAGGCTCAGGAAACTTCTGGGAAGGCTGGGGGACTTCCGAGCCTTCTGAGAAGGCCTTCTCCTTCTCACTTCCCCCCCTCGCCCGCCGCCGAAAGAAGGAGGAGGAAAACGAGGAGCAGGAGGAGGAGGGGGTTTGCAAGAGCAAGCGCAGGATGCGTCGGCGATGCTGCCCCCCCTCCCTCTTCCCGCCCCGAGCGCCCACCTCAAAACGACGAGCGCCCCGCGGGCCCGCACATGCGGGCGAGGGCCTGCGCAAGGAAGGGCTTTACCTGCCCTGCGCGTTCCTGGCTATAGAAACTGCGGCATGGCAGTTCCAATCCGCCGACCCCTTGGGGATCATCGGCGTGTAAGATGCTTCCCCTTCCCCAAACCCCTCCCCCTGGAGCCCGGTCCGGTCGATTTGGAGGGGAGGGGGGGGGGTCCGGCCCGAGCTCGTCAGGGGGGTCCGGCCCTTCCCGTGCTCCTTTTGGAGGTCCACGACCCCCAAAAACAAAGGGGTCGGCGGTGTGGCGTAAGCCTAAGAATCAATTCACCACAGAGTCCTACGAACGCCCAATATGAGCTAAACGATCCGTGTGGCCAGCACATGAGTCACATGAGCTGGCACGTGCGACCATGCCTGGCCAGAAGCATAAAGGCGAGAGTGAGGTCTCAGAGCTACGCTCGCTGTCCATGTTGTTGTTCCCCCTGTCTCCTCGTCGTCACCCTACCTGTCGTTGGCACCTGCTCCTCTTCCCCACCTCCTCCCCGCTAGGCTGAAGGTCGCCCGCGGAGCGCTCCAATGGGCGCGCGGATGCTATACCATGTTCCCAGAAGCTGCAAAGCCCACAGAACAGTCGGATGGGCGCGCGGAGCTGGAAAGCCCACGGAGCTCGGTGCGCTCGGATGAGCGCGCGGATGCTACCGAACCTCCTCACTCGGCGATCGATTCTTCGCCCGAGGGCGCGCTCGTCACCCTCGGCATCGCCGCTGTCGCAGCTGTCTTGTGGCCGCGGCCGCCGCGTCCAGGAGACGTGGCCTTCACGGCGGCGGTCGGCAACGGCCCCCTCCCCCTCCCCGCAGCTCCCGGACACAGCGACGGCCCCCTCGGCTGCCGCAGAGCTCTGCCAGAGGCCGCTCTGCGAGAGCTGGGGCCTTCCCGGCACTCTCTGCGGCCGCTCCCCGAGACGCGCCTCTTCCCCCCAAACCCCCGGCGTCGTGCCTTTTCTCATGGCGTGGCTCTCAGAAATCTGGGCCCCTTCCCGTGGACCGTTTTTTTGTGCCGAGGCGTTTGTTGACGCTCCCGAGGCCCGGCGAGGGCCCCCGGAGGCCGAAAGTAGCGAGACACTTCCTGTCGTGTGTTTTTTTTCGCAGCGCGCGGAGGCCCGTGTCTCTGGGCGACAGATGGTTCCTCAAAGACAGGAGCGTCGGAGTGCGGGCGCGACGGAAACGCAGGAGAGCTCAGACTCGAATCGATAAGTCGGATCGGCGATCGAAACGAATCGGATCGGCGGAAGTCGGCAGCCGAGTCAGGAGAAGTCGAGTCGGCGGAAATCGGCAACATGGCAGGCCTCCATTGAGGATGGGAATCCAAATCGGAACCCCAAGTCGAATCGCATCGGAATCGGAAGCCATCGAAGTCGAATCGAATAGAATCGGAGGAATCGAAATGAGCCCTGGAAACGCGCCTCGGTGGGCGATGCCTTCGTGCAAGGGCGCCGCGCTGCGCCGAGCGTCGCATGGCCGTTCGGCGACGTTCTGCCCAGCGTCGCACGGCCAAGCGCAACAAAAGGAGGCAGGGATCCATAGCGTGATGCGGTCACGTCGCGGCACTGCGCTACCCTGCTGCTGCTGCTGCGTGGTTACGCTACTCTTTGGCTACATGTGCGGATGTCGCGTGTCGCCCACGATGGAAGGTATGACCGCGCGCGTCAAACCATGGTGCATGCCGGCGTCATCAGCACTACGTGAGCATACTGCTGGGTGGCATCGCTACCTGTGGTTGCGCCGCTGTGCTGCAAGTACAACCTTAGGAAACCCACGGCGCCCCCCTCCCCGGCGACATCGCCCGCACCAAACATTTAATGAATACACGTTTTCTGAGGCCCCCCCCCCTCCGGCGATATCGTTCGTACGTGACATAAAACAAATGGACCGGTAACTTCCATAGCTCGCTGATGGAAGAGGTCGTCGCGAAAATCGATGACACGACCCTTTCCGCAGGGCCGATGTTTTCATCCTGAACCGTTTTTTGACGGTGCCCAGGCCCGGTGAGGGTCCCCAGAAGCCGAAAATAGCGGAACACCTCTCGTCGTGCTTTCCTCATGAGCAGAAGGGGGTCTGGGGACATGGGAAGAAGGGAGAGGGGGAGGCCGAGGGGGGAAGGATGGAGGGGAGGTGAGAGGATGATTCCCCGAGTCGGAGCAGGAGGAGGGGTTGCGTGGAGGAGGATGCGGGCAAGACTCGTGTCCATATCCACTGCTTCTTGGAGTCCCGAGCTCCAACCCCCAGAAGCCAGAGGCGCAATGGATATGGACAAAAAAAGAATGGCCCCTAGGGGCTAGGTCTTTGTCCATATCCACTGCGCCTCGGCATTGTGGCACCCCTTCCCAGAACATCCACGACGCAGTGGATATGTATACACATCTTGCCCGCAGGAGATGCGACGGCCCAGGCCGTCCTCGGGGCGGCGGCGCCGCGTCCGCGCAGCTCGGCCACGGTGGTGCGGATGCCCGGGGCCTGGATGTCCGCCGCCTGCAGGAGGGTCGGACCGTACCGTCGTCGGGGGGGAGGGAGGGGGGAGGAGGAGGAGGAGGAGGAGGAGGAGGAGGAGGAGGAGGAGGAGGAGGAGGAGGAGGAGGAGGAGGAGGAGGAGGAGGAGAGGAGGAGGAGGAGGAGGAGGAGGAGGAGGAGGAGAGAGGAGGAGGAGGAGGAGGAGGAGGAGGAGAAGGAGGAGGAGGAGGAGGAGGAGGAGGAGGAAAGAGAGGAGGTGGAGGAGGAGGAGGAGGAGGAGGAGGAGGAGGATCGTCATCGACGCTGAAGAGAGAACGGAGCGGGCCTTGCTGGCCACGACGGGCTTCGGCGACGCACGGGCTCCACGACCCAGGGCGAGGGAGCGGCCAGGACACACGAGCCCCCTTCCATCGGGGGCGGCCAAGAGGGGGGCGTCCAAGGGGGTAGGGTGCAAATCATGGCCGGCGGCATGTGCTCGGCCCAAGGGGGGGCCAGGGACGTAATGAAACAAGAAGAGGCGCCACGAACTCAGGAGAAATGTCATGACCCACGCCAAGATATCCCCCCTCCCTAATCATCACCCTCCACTTTGCCGCCCCCAGTTCCAGCGTCTTGGCTGTACTGGCGGTGCCAGATAACAATCATCGCAAGCGTCGGCGCTCCAAGCAGCGCCATACGGAGTGCTGCGCTGGCACGGTTGCGGAACTTGCCGCAGGCAGATGGACGCTGCTTCAATGCTATGCTCAGCATTGCTGTCTCTCGAGCTGCTGATGTCGTCATCATCTTGTGCAGAAGAAGGGGGGTACGTCAATAGTGCAGAAGAGCGAGCGCCAAAGAATGACGCGACGAGGCTGTTTCTGGCCACGGCGAGCCTCGGCCACGAACTGGTTCCCTGACCTAAACCTATCGAGCGGCCCAAGGTGGGAGATGGGAGCGAACCACTGCAAATGACTGTCGCGGTAAGGCGCATGTGAAACTACGAAGTGATCCTTGAAAACGATACGATGATCCTGGTAATAGTGGTGTCCTGTAAGCGCTGGTTTTTTCCAATATTTGTTCACGTTGATACGCCTAAACAGGACTATTGATCTTGCTAGCCTCCACATGTCAACTGGAGAGGACGTGGTCAGGCCCTTATTCAGGGAATAGGGTGTGACTTGAACTTCACTCTGAAGCGCTCGGCTTACCCTGGAGCCGTCGTGGTAGCCTGGTACTGCAAGCCACCTCGCAAAGGGAGGGGCGCCCGAGGAGGAGGGAGGAGGGAGGAGGGGGAAAGAAAATGCCAGCCTCCTTCCCCTGATTAGCTTCGTCATGGACGTCGTCGTCGGTAAGCGCCCTCCTAAACCTGCTCGCCCCCCCCCCGCCCTCCTCACCTTTCTCCTCCTGCAGCTCATCACCGTCCTCCTTCTTGTTCTCGTCCTCCTCCTCCTCAGCCTCCCTCCTCCTCCTCCTCCTTCTCCTCCTCCTCGTCCTCCTCCTCCTCCTCCTCCTCGGAAGAGAAGGTGAAGAAGGACCTGAGTAAGCACAGGGTGCACCAGCGGTGCTGCAATACACCCTGTCGTCCCAAGCCCCCTGCTCACTCATCCCTACAGACAGTCCTTCTTGCTGCAGGAGGTGCCTCCTCAAAAGACGCGTGGTCCTGCCATTCAGACGAGAGCCCCTTCTCGAGCAGGGGTGCGCTCCACTTCTTGCTTTGATGCGTGCGAAGTACATAAGAAAGGCGGCAAGGTCAAGCCCATACGGCTGCAGGAAATGATGACGAGAGCCCCGCTGTGAGAAGGACCGGCCCTCCATTGTGGCACGGTTGCGGAATCGCATACTTCTGGCCATGCAAGCTGAGAACGTCTCGTGCACGCGAGAACACCGTGTCCGTGTGGGCGATTTCGGAAATCCAGAACCCAAACACGTTTTCAACTATTGGGCAAACACCTTTCACTTCCGCCGGCTTCCGCCGAGCTTCCGCTGGCTTCCGCCAGCGGAGGCGGCCTAGTTTTACTTCCGTCGACCTTCCGCCGAGGAAGAGAGGGCAACTCCTCCGATCCTCGAAGGCAAGACCCTCTTTTGCACGCCTCGTGTGGTCGCGGCCCAGGGGCCCGAGCCCCGCCCGGCCCAAACCCGTCCCGACCCGTTTCCCGAGGTCGACCCGGCCCTGGCGACGAGAAGCCTCTCCAGAGAAGGCCCAAGAAAGGACGAAAGACACTCAGCAGGGCCGCCCCAACGGCCAACACCTTCCAAAGCCCGTTTCCCTCGGGACACCTCTCCGTCATGGCGTAGCGCGTCGCGGCGGCTGTCCCGGCGACACGCTAGCGTGAGGTCGGGCATGTCCCCCTTACAGGCACATTTGGATGGAAAGCTGCACGATACTCCAACAAAGCCCAGAATAGTCAAACAAATCCTCGAGAAATCGGCCCCAGAGACTTTTCTGACTAGTTTTGACTACTCCTCCTGCAGAGGGGCAGGCCCAACTTAACGCCAGCGAGCGGATAGCGTGTGCTCCCACAGCCCCGGGCTGGCTGCCACTCCACGCCAACCTTGCCCCCGTGGTTCGCCACGGTCGCCCACCGCGCGCCTGGCTGCTGCTGCCCGCCGGCTGCTGCCGCCCGCCGGCTGTCCCTATACCTAGCTGTTGCGCTGGTGGGGAATTCGCCGCCTTGCCGCTGACAAAAGCAGCTCCGCTCCGCGGGGCGGGAGGCCGAGGAGGAGGAGGAAGAGGAGGAGGAGGGGGAGGAGGAGGAGGAGGAGGAGGAAGAGGAGGAGGAGGAGGAGGAGGAGGAGGAGGAGGAGGAGGAGGGGGAGGAGGAGGGGAGGAGGAGGAGAGGGGAGGAGGAGGGAGGAGGAGGAGGGAGGAGGAGGAGGAGGAGAGGAGGAGGCGGAGGAGGAGGAGGAGGCGGAGGAGGAGTAGGAGGGGGAGGAGGAGGAGGGGGAGGCGGGGAGGAGCTCAGGACGCCGACGCCTCAGAACCGGGAATAGGACTCCGCGCGTCGCGCCCTTCGAAGCGCGGTGGGATCCTGAGCCAGCCGCGCGACGTCCTGAGCAACTAGTTTTTTAGGTCGGGCGTGTCCCCCTCCAGGGGGAGTGTGGACGAAACATCGAAAATAGTCAAACAAATGTTCAAAACGTATCCCCCCCCAAAAAAAACAGACTATTGTTTTGACTATTTGGGGATATTCCTCCTGTAGAGGGACAGGCCCGCCTTAGAGCCTGCTGCGCGCCAGCTGCGCGAGCGACATCCTGAGCAACTATAAATCGAGGTATCCTTAGAGGCAGCCCCCCAAAAAGGCAGATACATCAACTTTTGACGGTCTGGGCAGACTTCTTGGATCTGCATTGGGACCCCCCTCCCTTTTCTGACTCGAGGTATTCTTAGAGGCGCCAGACAAAAGTGCATACACATAAACTTTTAACGGTTCGCGCAGATATCTTGGATCTACATTAGACCCCCTCGATGGCGGGCGGAGCGCGCCAGGGGCGGCGCCTGAGGCGCCGCCAGGGAGGCCCAACGCCGATCCAAGAACTCCGCGGGGACCGTCAAACGTTTATGTTTATGCTCTTGTTTGTCTTTCGAGCCCCGCCCATTCCTCCCCCCCATTAGAGGCCTCCCAGATGGGGTCGGAGTAAATGGGGTCAGAAGATCGCGCCGCATCGCCGATGCATCGCCGATGCATCGGCGATGCATCGGCGACGTCGGCGATGCATCGGCGACTCCAGCGTGGAGAAAATCTCTCTCCACATCGAGCCGCATCGACGATGCATCGGCGATGCGGCGCGATCCTCCGACCCCATCTGCTCGGACACAACCTGGGAGGCCTACGGCAAGCTCGTGTCGTGCCGACTTGCGCGTCGGTTTCTGACACCGCGGGGAACGTTCGACCTTGAACGATCGGCCGTGAACCGAAACGTCAGATCGTTCAACATCGGCCGATTCTGGGTCTCCAGCGGCGCTCAACGTTGAACGCGGGCGGCGGGGTCGCCGCCGGTCGAGACCACGCGAACCTACCTAGCGGCCTCCTAGATGGGGTCGGAGTAGATGGGGTCGGGGGGTCGCCGATGCATCGGCGATGCATCATCGATGCATTGGCGATGCATCGGCGATGCATCGGCGACGTCGGCGATGCATCGGCGACGTCGACGTAGAGAAAAACGGGCTCCACATCAAGCCACATCGCCGATGCATAACCGATGCATCGGCGATGCGGCGCGATCCTCCGACCCCCTACTCGAACCCCATCTAGGAGGCCTAAGCTACCGTATTCCCATGCGCCTCTGACTTCCCCCCAGAACCCATCGACGCCCCCCTCCTGGCCTCGGCACCCCCACCCCACGGAACCTCTGTCCTTGGGACCCCCCCCGCCCCACAACTTCTCGCCCGGAACCCACCGACGCCCCCCTCCTGGCCTCGGGCACCCCCACCCCACGGAACCTCTGTTCATTGGGACCCCACAGCACCTCCCCTCCCTTCCCTCGGCGGTGGACAGTCCTCCCTTTAGTAAACCACCCTTTACTGAAAACGGCCTGTGAGTGAGGGCCGCGATGCCCTCTCGCGAACCGACAACGGCCAATTCGCCAATCGACGTGTCCGGGTAGGAGGTCTATCGACCTCCGACTCCCCCCCCCCCCCTCGCCCACGAGGGGCGGGGTGCGGGGTGGCGTGCCGGCCCCTCCGCTGGCCTCGAGGAGGAGCGCGGACGGAGGGGCCTCGAGGATCGAGGGCGTCCGTGGAGGGTCCGACTGCCCCTCGGATCTAACGCTGCGAAGAGAATGCAGCATTCGGCGGTGGACAGGCCTCCCTTTAGCAGACCTCCCCTCAGAGAAAACGGCCTGGGACCGAAGCCGACGGACCTGGACCCGCAAAAATGACCTCCGCGACGCCCTCTCGGGAACCGAAGACGGCCAATTCCCTAATCGACATGTCAGGGTAGGAGGTTTATCAACCTCCTAGCAACATCACTAAAACATCACCGCCAGGCGTGGGCGTGGGCGCGGGCGTAGGCCCAGGCGTGGACGACCCGCCATGAGATGGGACGATTATTCTCTTGCACAGGGTGTCTAGAGTTCCGACCACCTTATTTCGGCGACGTCGTCGCTCCCCCCCAAGTGCCTTGTGCCCTTCATGTGTCGCTATATGTGTCGCTGTGTGCCTTGTGCCCTTCATGTGCCGCTACATGTGTCGCTGTGTGTCGCTATGCGTCTCCATGTGTGCGTCGCTATGTGTCGCTGTGCGTCGCTATGCGTCGATATGCGTGTGCCGATATATGTCTCTATGTGTCGATATGTGTCGACATGTGTCGCTATGTGTCGCTCCCCAGCACCCCAGCGCACCGCCCCCTCCGCCCCGACGACTTTATTTCGGCGTCGTCCTCGCCCCCCCCCCCTCTCCCTCTCCTCAGCAGCCCAGCGCGCTGCCCCCTCCGCCCCAACAACTTTATTTCGGCGTTGTGTCGAAATGTGTCGCTATGTGTCGCTCCCCAGCACCCCAGCGCACCGCCCCCGCCGCCCCGACGACTTTATTTCGGCGGCGTCGTCGTCGCCCCCCCCCCCCTTCTCGCCTCAGCAGCCCAGCGCGCTGTCCCCCTCCGCCCCGACCACTTTATTTCGGCGTTGTGTCGACATGTGTCGCTATGTGTCGCTCCCCAGCACCCCAGCGCACCGCCCCCTCCGCCCCGACGACTTTATTTCGGCGTCGTCGTCGCCCCCCCCCCTCTCCCTCTCCTCAGCAGCCCAGCGCGCTGCCCCCTCCGCCCCGACCACTTTATTTCGGCGTCGTCGTCGCCCCCCCCGGTCCTTTTCCCCAGCAGCCCAGCGCACCGCCCTCTCCGCCCCGACCACTTTATTTCGGCGTCGTCGTCGCCCTATTTCGGCGTTGTGTCGACATGTGTCGCTTTCCCCAGCAGCCCAGCGCACCGCCCACCTTGCGGCGTCGCCTCGCCCAATTTCGCATCTCCCTCTCCCTCAGCGTTGAGCGCGCTCTCCGCCCAGCGCGCCGCCCCTCCGCCCCGACCACTTTATTTCGGCGTCGTCGTCGCCCCCCCCCCCCTTCTCCCCAGCAGCCCAGCCCAGCGCACCGCCCCCTCCGCCCCGACCACTTTATTCTCCGTCGTCGCGCAGCAGCCCAGCCTCGTCAACTTTAGCAGCTCGCCCCGACCATTTTATTTCGCGTCGCTTCCCCCCCCCCCCGCGTCCTCAGCGCCAGAGTGGGGCCCCCGCGCCGTGGCTCTCTGCCCCAAGCCCCCCCGCGTCCCCAGCGCCCCAGCGGGGGCCCCGCCCACTGCCCCCTCCGCCACGAACGCTTTATCCCGCGTCGCCCCCCCCGCCCCCCCGCGTCCCCAGCGCCAGTGTGAGGCCCACGCGCCGTGGCTTTCTGCCCCGAGCCCACCGCGTCCCCAGCGCCCCAGCGGGGGCCCCGCCCACTGCCCCCTCCGCCACGAACGGTTTCTCCCGCGTCGCAGCTCCCCCCCCTCCCCCGCGTCTCCAGCGCCAGTGTGGGACCCCTGCGCCGTGGCTCTCTGCCCCAAGCCCCACTGCGTCCCCAGCGCCCCAGCGGGGCCCCCGCCCACTGCCCCCTCCGACACGAACGCTGTATTACACGTCGCACCCCCCCCCTCCGCGTCCCCAGCGCCAGAGTGGGACCCCCGCGCCGTGGTTCTCTGCCCCGAGCCCCCCGCGCCCCCAGCGCCCCAGCGGGGGCACCGCCCACTGCCCCTTCCGCCACTAACGCTTCATCCCGCGTCGCGCCGCACACCGCCTCCCCCACCTCCCTCCCCGCGTCCCCAGCGCCCCAGTGGGGGCTCTGCCCCTCCCCCTCCGCCCCGCCCGCACACCACCTACCTCCCTCCCCGCGTCCCCAGCGCCCCAGTGGGGACTCCGCCCCGTGCCCCTTCCGCCCCGACAATTTTATTCCGCGTCGCGACGCACGCCACCTCCCCCCCTTCCCCCCCTTTCCCCAGCGCCCCAGTTGGACCCCCGCCCCGTGGCCCTCTGCCCCAAGCCCCGCCCAGTGCCCCCTCCGCCCCGACAGTTTATTCCGCGTCGCGGCACACACCACCCCCCCTCCTCTCCGCGCCCCCAGCGCCCCAGTGGGACCTCCGCCCCGTGCTCCCTCCGCTCCGAGCACTTTATGCCGCGTCGCGACGCACGCCGCCTCCCCCACCCTCCCCACCTGGGACTTGGGCCCCGTTGCTGGGCCCAGAGGGCGATGCCTTGCCCCCTCTTCCCCCCTCCTCCTCCACCTCCACCTCCTCCTCCTCCTCCTCCTCCTCCTCCTCCCCCCCCTCCCCCTCCCCCCCTCCTCCTCCTCCTCCTCCTCCTCCTCCTCCTCCTCCTCCTCCTCCTCCCCCTTCCTTTTTGTGCAAGGGCTATGGCACACGTGTCACTTGTTTGCGCAGATGTTCGTACGATTTCTATGGATCAGACTGGCCAGAGGCGTCATTGCACGATGATCTTCTTCACGGAAGCGATTTCGTGCGCTTTTTCACTCGAGCGCCAGCAGTGATGCTCGAGGTCGCCACATTCTCAGATCGGACATGTCCCCCTACAAGCGCATCTTGGACGAAAAAACAAAACACCCAACAAATGTCTAAAAAAATTGACCCCAGACTATGTTTTCACTGTTCTTGAATCTTCCCCTTGTTCGCCATCGCTCGGACGTCCATTCCCTGTGCACTTTTCGGTGTCGTGCGTGTCTTTTTTTTTCGCACGAGGAACAAAAATGCTCCTCGATGGCCCTTATCGAGGAAAGATGCACACGCTCGAGCGATGCCGAGCCTGTCGAGGGACACGTCCGACGTGACCACAGCCGCGCCCGACTCCGGGCCGAGCGTTGACTCGGTCGGCCTGCCTGCCTGCCCCAGCAGAATCACCACCGGAGCCCCGAAACCCCATCTCTCAGGGCCCAGTCGGGCATGTCCCTCTGCAGGAGGGATCTTCAAGCATAGCCAAAAAATAGTCCGGGGACGTTGTGTGCTTGAAAACTCTGCTTGCCTCGTTGGGCGCTCTCTTTTTTAACTATGTTGACTACTGGGGCGTACTTTGTTGACTAGTTGGGCGTATTTCGTCCAAAATCCGTCTGCAAGGGGACAGGCCCGACCTGATCCAGGGTCCTTTTGCGAGGCGGCTCGACCTGTGAGGGTCCCGGGCCCCGAGCCGGGCGCAAAAACGCGTGTTGGAAAAGACAAGTGCAGCGCCAAGATCCGAAGGATCCAGGCCTCCCCAGAAGGCTCGGAAGTAGAAAGATCCGAGAACGTAAGACAAGAAAAAGAGAAAACAAAACTGCGAGCCAGAAGAAGAAGATAAATAAATAAGAAGAAACTAGAAGCAGAAAAGCAAAATAAGAAGACACGAATTGAAAGGAAACCGGTGGATAATTTACATCGAAAACTACGGTTAGTTTGCCTCCCTCGGGCCTCCCGAGAAGTTCTCTGAGCCTTCCCCGAAGTCGCGGGGCACTCCTCGGAGTGCGCGAGGGCTTCTGAGAAGTCCCGCCGCCTTCTGCGACGGCCTTCTCCTGCCCCTTGGCCCCCTCTCGCTCGCCGCCGAGAGAGGGATCGAGGAGGACCGATCGAACACTGTACGCCCTTCTAGTGAGGAAACCACAGAGGGTGCCGATACCGCTACGCCGCGGACCTCTTCCGGGGTGCGTTCTGACCAGACTTTCGAGACGAATCCAGCGGTTGCGACGAGGGCCTCGCCTCCCAGGAGGTCCAAACAGGGAAAAACGGGCGAAGGGTAGAGGTAATGGGTACCTTTTCCTCCTCTGATCTTTTTAGAGGCCTCCTAGATGGGGTCGGAGTACATGGGGTCGGAGGATCGCGCCGCATTGCCGATACACGGCGATGCATCGGTGATGCACCGGCGATGCATCGGCGACGCATCGGCGACGTCGGAACCGCATCGGCGACTCCAGCGTGGAGAAAATCACTCTCCACATCGAGCCGCATCGGCGATGCATCGGCGATGCGGCGCCATTTCCCATACCCCCGACGCCATGTTTTATGTTCAAATAGTTAACGTCGACCTTTTCAAACAACGTCGACCTCCAGAAGTCCTGGGCCAATTCCGTCGACCTTGTCAAATGACGTCGACCTTCCAACAACGTCGACCCGTTCCCCGGGACCGGCTCCTCGCCCCGAGCCGTGTCCTCACGGCCCCCGGGCCCTGCGAGGACCCGCCGGAGGCCGAGCAAAAACGAGGAGCCTCCCGCCGCGGTTGCCTCATGGCCCGAGTGGGTCTGGGCCCTCCAGCGGAGCCCACATCGGAAAATCCCGAGTCGGATCGAATCGGGATCGGAAGCCATCGGGGTCGAATCGAATCGGAGGAGCCGAAATGAGCCCTGCCGGGGGCGGGGCCCTGACCCTGTGAACGCTTCCTTCTTCGGCGCTTCGACAGTGGGCGGCAGGGGGAGGGGGAGGGGGGAGGGGGGTCCGGCTCCAGACCTCTGCTGAGCGCGACTGCTTGCAGGCGAAGGGAGACTGCGCCAAAGAACAGCCCAGATCTACTCCATGAGTGGGGGGGGAGGCGGGGGGGTGCGAGGGACGCCGCGCCCATCGGCAAAACAAGGCATAAGAAAACGATCACATCTGGGGGCACCCGGAAAAGTGTCAAAAGAGTGTCGAAACAGTGTCGAAACAATGTCGGGCGAGTGTCTCCCCAGGCCCGACACGTGAAAACCCTTGAGCTTCGGTACTTTCTCTGGCGCTCGAGATTCTTTCTGGTGGCCAAGGCCAAAGTAGGGAGGGGGGTCTGGCTCCAGACCTCTGCTCAGCGCGACTGCTTGCAGCAGCTGGGTGCTACGAGGGGAGACTCCACCTGCTCGAGCCAGGCGCCAAAGAACAGCCCAGATCTACTCCATGAGAGGGGGGGTAGGGGGGGGGGGGGGGGGGCGAGGGCCGCCCGCGCCCATCGGTAAACCAAGGCATAAGAACACGATCACATCTGGGGTTAGGTCGGGCCTTATACAGGGGGATTTTCGACGAAAAAAAAAACATACCCCAAACATACCTTAAAAACGTCGAGAAACACTCCAAAAAACAATCCCCGGACTATGTTTGGACTACTGTTGGACTATTTTGGGGGTGTGTCTCATTTCTCGTCGAACATCCACCTGTAGGGGGACAGGCCCGACTTCATCTGGTGGCCTCGGGATGCCCCCCCGGGGCCCCCGCACGGGGGCGCGGCGGGCGAGTGTCTCCCAGGGCCCGACACGTGAAAACCCTTGAGTTTCGGTACTCTTGTTTTGGCGCTCGAAAGTCTTTCTGGTGGTCAAGGCCAAGGTAGGTTGGAGCATCATAAGCATAAGACAACGATGGCATCTGGGGGCCTCTTGACTGCCCCCCGGGGCCCCTGCACGGGGGCGCGGCGGCCCCCCCCTCCCCCCGCGACGGGCGCGGCGGGCGCCCGCCGGGCCTGGCCGGGGGCGGGCAGCCGCCGCGCCGCCGCCGCCGCGAGCTCCGACGCGGCGCGCTGGGCCCTGCGGACCTCGCCGGGGGGCGGCGGGAGGGGGCCCAGAAGCGAAGCGAGGAGTCGAACCATTTCATTTTTCCCTACCTAGGCTCTGCCTATAGAAGGGTTCGTACTCTCTAGCTTAAAGGGGCCGGGCAGTGGAAAGCGCCCCGGGCGGCTCCCCCAGTCCCCGCCCAGTGGTTCCCCCAGTCCCCTGGGAGCTTTAGCTTTAGCTTAGCTTTAGCTTTAGCTGAGCTTTAGCTTAGCTTTAGCTTAGCTTTAGCTTAGCTGTAACTTAGCTTTAGCTTAGCTTTAGCTTAGCTTTAGCTTTAGCTTAGCTTTAGCTTAGTTTTACCTCAAGATTTAGCTTAAGCTTCAGCTTAGCTTTGGCTTAGCGTTAGCTTAACTTTACCTCAAGCTTTAGCTCAAGCTTCAATTTAGCTTTGGCTTAGCGTTAGCTTAGCGTTAGCTTGGCTTTAGCTTAGCTTAACTTTAGCTTAGCTTTAGTTTAGCTTTAGCTTAGCTTTAGCTTAGCTTTATCTTAGCTTTAGCTTAGCTTTCGCTTAGCTTTCGCTTAGCTTTAGCTTAGCTTTAGCTTAGCCTTACTGTTACTACTAATGCTGCTTTCCTAGGAGCTCCAACTCCTAGGTAGGGTCGCACTGGGATAATCTTTGTCGGGGCGTCGGATCTCCAGGGAGGCACGTGTCCGAGGGATGCCAAGCCACGCCCGCTCCCCCTTCTCCTCCTCCTCCGCCTCCGCCTCCGCCTCCTCCTCCTCCTCTTCCTCCTCCTCCTCCTCCTCCTCCTCCGCCCCCTCCTCCCCCTCCTCCCCCTCCTCGTCCTCCTCCTCCTCCTCCTCCTCCTTCCCCCATCCAAGACGCGACGCCAAGCAAGGAGAGCCCCGAATCGAATCGAGAAGTCGGATCGGCAATCGAAATGGATCGGATCGGCGGAAATCGGCAGCCGAGTCGGGAAAAGTCGAATCGGCGGAAATCGGCAGGCGAGTATGCCTCCAAGAAATAATCGGAGCCCAAATCGGAATCCCAAATCGAATCGAATCGAAATCGGAAGCCATCGAAGTCGAATCGAATCGAATCGGAGGAGTCGTAATGAGCCCTGCCGGGGGCGGGGGTCCTGACCTTGTGAACGTTTCCTTCTTCGGCGTTTCGACATTGGGCGGCAGGGGGGAAGGGGGGCGTCTGGCTCCGGACCTCACTGCTTATAATGCGACTATTTGCAGCAGTGCGCCCTATGGGGGTGACTCCACCTGCTCGAAACAGGCGCCAAAAACAGCCAAGATCTACTCCATGAGGGGGGATGGAGGGGGGGGGCGAGGGCCCGCGCCGATCGGCAAAACAAAGAATAAGAAAACGATCACCAACTGTCATGGATTCCAACCGTTCCGGACATATTCGGATCATTGCAGTACCAGTCCCAACCGCCTCGAGAGGTCGTTGAGGGAGTCATCTCTATCGCTGCTGCAGCCGTCGACTATCAGATGAACTTGTCCTAAAATCATGAAAGCTAAACATGTACCATGTGTCATGTGGAAGCTATACACATCCCCCTGTGAAGCTAGACAGTCTCAAAGGACAACGATACAATTCAATGACCAACGCACCTCCCCATATCAAAGCGTTCGAATTCCAACGCGCAACCAAACACAGCTTTCGTCCGAACCAACTGCAAGCCGCACCAAAATAAGTACGCTTCTCACATGACACCTAACTGCAATTATCCTGTGACTCCCATGCATTTTCCAGCTAGATTGCGCCACATTGATTGCACCACCTAGGTTGGAACGCACATGTTGTACTAAATCACTGCTTGGGTTGGGGCCCGCGCTGATTAACATTTGAAAATTCGCAGTTTTCTGATGGACGTACGCGCACCTCATATGAAAACAATACCTGTCGGTTGTGAAATCTACGCAGGTCTCAAACGAAAGTTATACAATCTTCATGTGCGAATTGGAAGCCATGAAACTCATACTGCAGTCATACGAAACCTATCCAGCTCTCATGCGGTAACCTAGAGCCTCCGTCTGGAAACGTATCGCTGTGAATTTGGAAACTGCACAGCTCATATATGTAATACAGCACACTGATATGTACCACTTCCAACTCTGGCACTTATATTGCCTCCCAACACACCCCTTTACAAGCAAGAATTCGATGTGATTTCTGGATAGTGTTAAAACGCTTCACGGTTGTAATCCTAGGTAAGGATTGAGATGACGGGTTGGTTGTAATTCGTACCGCCTGGTCAGGGCCCCGTAAACGGAGACGTTGATGAAGCAGGACGATGGTAAGTTCGAGGAAGCTGCACCGATGGGTCAAGACACTCTTCATTCTTCGGCTTCTCCCGCTGCATCTGGCAACTTCCTGGCGTGCAAGAAACAACTCGGAACCCGCCGCAAGGCGAGACCCGGAATACTCGCTGGCACACATCCGCGCAAGCCCAAGGGAGACGCAGCCAAGGTTGAATGGACTCGGATTCGCTTGACTGGGCCACCCGAAATTCACCCCGACCTCCCGCTGCAAACACCTCACCCAAGAATGAACCGTAAACATTCAAGCTGGGATCGTCGAGGAGCGGCGGCAACCCCGAGTTCTTGCATCGAGTACTCCAGATTTCGTGATAAAGGGCGGGGGGTCTCATTTCGGGGGGGGGGGTCTCTTCCAGGCTATCTTGGAGGGCCTGGGGGGTCTGGGGACGATGTTTTGGAGGGTTCTCCCACGGGGGAGGTCTGAAATGGCTTGTCTTGGAGGGTCCAGACCCCCTCCCTTTTATTACGAAATCTGGAGTATCCCCCGACCCATCTTGGAACCCCCAATCGCTGTCCTTCTGTGGTCGGGGGCGCCTGCGCGGCGGGGCCGAGACTGGCTGCAACCATCAGATTGCGTACCGCCCCCTGTCGTCCCCATCCTGCCCACTTCGTCCGACCCAGCCACTTGCCATCGCTCGGACGCTCATTCCCCCTGCACGTCTCGGTTTCGTGGATCGTCGTCCTCGGCACAGCCTGTTGCCGGGGCTTTGCCCCATCCTGGCCTTGATGTGAGGCCCCTCCTTCTGCCCACCTCTCGTCAATTCAAGCTGTGCGCGGCTCGCTTAGCTTCGACCGGAAGAGGTGCGCTCTCGACCCGCGGATCAAGACATTTCGATTTCGTGCGTTTGATAATTTAGGATGCTCTTCGATTGTCCTCGCCAAAAAAAACGCACACGTCCGAGCGATGCCAAGGCCATCTTCGACCCCCCGATCGTCGTCCTTGTGTGGTGAGGGCCCGTCTGCGGGTCTGCCACAATATGTTCGACCAAATGGGGTCGGAGGATCGCGACGCATCGAGGATGCATGGCGATGGATCGGCGATCTCGGCGTGTATAAGATCGAGCTACACACCGAGCCGAATCGCCGATGCATTAGCGATGCGGCACGATCCTCCGAACCCACTTGCTCTGGCCTTATTACTCATTGGTCCGAAGAAGTAGGTAGAAACATGAAGTATGAAGGCGTTGAAAGTAGATTGGGCTTCCGCCCGCCCCCTAAGGAGGGCGGAAACGGTGAAGCCACTCGATCTAGGAGGGCGCTCAAAGTAGGTATATGGGAATCCGTAAATAACTACTTTCGACGACCGATTGGTAGGGAGGCCCAGACGATCGTTGCCCTCCTTGGGGCAACAATGAAATACCTATACCTGAGCATTTCTTAAAGTGAACGGCTCAGGGTGAAACCCATATGGGCTTTTGCACCGCGAAAATCAATGCGTTGTGTGCTTCACCTTTTCCAAATTCAAGCCTCGAACATCAATCGAAACGGCACTTCAGATGTCACCCTTTGCCCCTCACCCAAAGGACATGCGCGGTATGAATCACCTCTCGGAGGTCCGCCCGGACTTCTTGGATCTGATGGGCCTGTTTTCCACTACCACCGCCACCATAAGTTGGAGGGGGAGGGGGTCCTCCTCCTCCTCCTCCTCCTCCTCCTCCTCCTCTTCGTCCTCCTCCTCCTCCTCCTCCTCCTCCTCCTCCTCCTTCTCTTGGTCCTCCTCCTCCTCCTCCTCCTCCTCCTCCTCCTCCAACTGATGGTGGTGGTGGTGGTTGGAAACAGGCCCATCAGCATCGGCGCCGGACCCCCCCCTCCCTGGCGCGCTCCCCGGGCGCGCCATGGCGGCGCCGTGGGGGGGGCGGCGCCGGAGGGGCGCCGCGCCGTCGAAGAAGCCCGCGGGGATCTCCTCCTCCTCCCCCTCCTCCTCCTCCCGCTCCTCCTCCTCCTCCTCCTCCTCCTCCTCCTCCTCCTCCTCCTCCTCCTCCTCCTCTCCCTCCTCCTCCTCCCTCCTCCTCCCCCTCCGTCTCCCCTTCCTCGCCCCTCCCTCCTCCTCCTCCCCCTCCCCCTCCCCTCCTCGCCCCTCTCCTCCCCCCCTCCTCCTCCTCCTCCTCCTCCTCCTCCTCCTCCTCCTCCTCCTCCTCCTCCCCCTCCCCCTCCGCCCGCTCTGCCCCTCGCCCTCGGCAGGCACTTCGGGGGGGGGGCCTCCGTGGCCAGGACGGCCGGCAGCTCCCACAGGTTCGGCGAGCACGCGTGCGGGCGCGCCGGGGAGGGCGCGGGCTTCGACAGCATGGCCCCCGCGGGCGGGCGCGGGGAGGCGGGGCGCCTGCGCGCGCGGGGCGACCAGAGCCACGCCTGCATGTCGAGGCAGCTGGCCGGTTGCGCTCCGCAGAGGGGGAGGAGGAGGAGGAGGAGGAGGAGGAGGAGGAGGAGGAGGAGGAGGAGGAGGAGGAGGAGGAGGAAGGAGGAGGAAGGAGGAGGAAGGAAAAAGGAAGAAAAAGGAGCGAGGAAGGAGGCGGATGATGAGGTGGCGGGAGCCCTGCGGTCAGGCACCCTTCCTCGGCGTGCCGCGGCGGGCGGCCCCAGCGACACGCCGTGCCGTGCGAGCGGACAGCGTGCCGTCCCGCCTCGCACTGCGGGGGAGGCTCGGAGCGCTGAGGCCAGGGTCAGGTCGGGCATGTCCTACTGCAGGCGGATTTTGAAGGACAGATCGAACATACTCGAAACATAGCCAACAAATGCCCACACATTCTCGAGAAATCGTCCCTCGGCAAGTTTTTTTTAATATATATATATATATATATGTATACATATATGTGAATATTCCTCCTGTAGAGGGACACGCCCAACTTCAGGCTAGGGCGTGGTTCGCGTGTCGCGCCGAGGTGTGGTGGGCCAGACCTGGCGGAGCGACACGCGCGGCAAGAGTTCCTGACCTGTCCCCTCCTCGGAAGCACCCCGCCCAGCGTGCTCCTCTTCGTTCACTCCCTGCCCGTCCCCCCCTCTCGCTTACGTGGGGCGGGTGGCATGCCGACCTCTCCGCTGCCTCGAGGAGGCTTGAGAACGGAGGAGGTTGGAGGACCCAGGAGGTCTGTGGAGCAAGGGGGTGGAGAAAGAGAAGGTTCGAGGAGGACTGCTCGAACGTTTTGAGGCATTCGTGGGGCCCCTGGACGCCACCTGGGGTCACGCAGACTGGCTCGGGCAGGGGCACGACAACTGGACGGGTGCTCGGGCACCTCGTGCCCCAGAGCGGCAAGAAGGCCAGAGCAGACTGCAGAGGATGGAGGGCTCCGGGAACCTTCGAGGGGGCGGAGGAGGGTGAGGACAAGGAGGGAACTCCTTTAAAGGAGGACGCGGCGAAGGAGCTGGAAAGGGGCCAGCGTCCTCCTCCTCCTCCTCCTCCTCCTTCTCGTCTTACTCCCTCCTCCTCCTCCTCCTTCTCCCTCGTCCTCATCCATCCAGTTTCTTTGTCAGTAGCTCCCCAACGTCGCGTCACCAGACGTGTCAACAGGGCGGTCTTCGTGGCACCTGAAGTATTTCCTCACCATGCAAGCTCCTAGAGCTCAGACCAAACCCAGCACTTTGCACAGGCGGAGGGCGGCACATGTTCGAACTGTGACCCTCGCCTCGGGGTCGTGCGCATTCGTCTTTAAACGTTTCCAACGATCATGACAATGGGCGGGGGGGCGTTTTCAAACTGTGGCGCTCGCCGTGGCGCCGTACACATGTCACACGCAAATCTCGCACAGTCACAAGGATGGAGGGCGGTTCCTTCTTCGAAAAGGGTTCTTGCTTGAGACCTCCTGACAGATTACGGCCCGAGGTGGAAAGTTGAGCAACGTATACACGAATGGCGGACTGCTCGTTTTCAAGAGAAAGATCTTGCTCGAGACGGCTTCAAACCATACAGCCCGAAGTGCTACATTGCGAAACCGGAAAAACTTGGCCATCGCCCGGAACTTTGTCCCACACGCCGACCCGACGTGCAACATTGTGCAACAAGTACCTGGCTGGAAGGAAGTCCCGTTCCAACACGTTTTCGTCGGCGGCGAGACAGAGGCAGACCGCACCAGCGTGGGGCTCATCGGGGCAACCAGTGGGCAAATCGCCCGACGTGCGAGAGAGAGAGAGAGAGACGAAGACGAGGGCGGCCCCGCGAGGGGGGGAGGGGGAAAGCGCTCAGACGTGGAAGAGTTCCGCGGTGAGCGGGCCGGAGAGGCCAGCCAGGGCAGCGGCCGGGGCCGGGGCCGGGGCGCAGCCGCGGGCGCTGCCAGGGCGCAGTCCCGTTCCAACGCGGGGCTATCGACGAATTCGTCCTTCATTTGCTCGGTTCTCCTGCGCTCGTCGTGGCAGCTCCTCTCTCAAAAGCGGGCCCCTCGCCCGAAGACGGCAGGCCCGTCGGACGCCTCGTCTGTCGAGCCGGGTGCCTGTCGCGGTGGGCAGGGACGCCCGTGGGGACATCTGAGGATGGGGACTGAGGACGGGAGGGTGTATCGCAGAATCGTTGACGCTTGGCGGCGAGCGGGGGGGGGAAGAGAGAAGGGGCGGGCGTTCTCAGAAGCCTCGGAAGTGCCCCGGCCTCCTGAGCAGTTGTCCAAGCCTTCCCCGAAGACATGGAGCACTGCTCAGAGGGCGCGAGGGCTTCTGAGAAGTCCCGCCCCTCGCTCGCCGCCGAGTGTACCGCAGAATCGTCGACGCGCGTCCTGGGGCTATTCTGGCCTCCTACCCGCTACGATCGGACTCGATTGGACAGGACACGCGAGAGGATACAAGACCTTTCCGAGGGCCGCATTGCCACAGGAATGTTGGAAGCATGGGCCGCGAGACACAGGACACGAGGGCACCCTTGACCTCGCTGGGTCCACCTACAGTCGGGGCGTTGACCTAAGGAACCCTAAATAAGGAACGAGGTCCCTTTTCTCCATAAGTGAAACTTCGATGTCCCATCGAAAACCTTGGGAAAACCCGAGGCAAACTGCTGAACACTCAAGGAACACCGAGCCCCTCCCCAACGAAAAGCGTTCCTTCTTCAAGGCCCCGACTGTACTCATCCGGGCCGACGGTACTTCTCCTGGACGCAGCGCTGCGGACTGGTTGACGTCCAAATGCACCTGCACACCTCGGACGGGTGGTACGCGACACCCCGCCCTCGCCACAGCCCGAGGCACCCCTAAGGCGGGTGGCGCGTCTGCCGCTCACGCCACCGCCCGGGGGGCGCGCCGAGGTGGTCAACCACCAGCCTTAGGTCGGGCATACCCCCCTACATGATCAAACGCAGTAGAACAGTCGTCCCCATACATTTCTCTCACGTTTGAATGCTCCGCTGGTAGAGGGACGTGCCCGACTTAATCCCAGGGGCGCGCTGAGGTGGCCAACCACCAGCCTCGGAAGAACCACGCGGGCACTTGACGTCCGGTGGGCCGTCGAGCCGCCGCGGAGGCCGCTTGGGAACAATTTGTGCCCATGGGGATCTTGGCTGAAGTCGGGCATGACCCTCTCCAGGGGGAATAATCAGAAATCGTCAGAAAGGAGGGGGCGATTGTCTATTATGTTTTATCTCGTTTAGACTACGTTTTAACTATTTTCTGCTCTTGCAACATCCACCTGCGCAAAGGTCGCCCCGGGCCCAGGCCCGCCCTCGGGCCGCACGGGGCAGAGGGCCCCGCCTCGCCAGCAAGCACGAGGTCAGCTGGGCGCCAAGAGGATGAAATTCGACGCCCTGGACTTAAAAACTTTTGGGCGCTCCGCGCGGGTTTCTTGGAGCTGCGCTGGACCCCCCTCCCGGGCGCACGACGCGCACCAGGGCGGGCGCTAGAGGCGCCGCCGGGGAGGGCCCAGCGCGGATCCACAAAGCCCGCGCGGAGCGCCAACATGTTTATGCGCATGGCTTTTTTTTGTTCTTCTTCTTCTTCTTCTTCCCTTTCGATGTTCGCCTGACGCCGGCCCCGTGCGAGGGCCCCCCGCCGCACCACCGCGGCGCAGGCCTGTCGTGGCACGAGGCGCAACACGGGACGCACGCCCGAGGTTCCCCAAGCCCTCCGCGCCCGTTGCGCGCGGATGGGGGGCCACATGCGAACCCTACCCCTACCCCCCACGATTTCTGAGGGGGAGGGTGGGGTTCACTTCGCTCGGTGAACCCCACTCTCCCCCTCAGAAATCGTGAGGGGTAGGGGTAGGGTTCGCATGTGGCCCCCTAGCGGAGCCCCCCCTCCTGGAGGAGGGGAGCAAGCCCGCCCTCCATCACCACCCCCGATGGCCCGCCCTCCACAACCACCCCCCAGACTGCTTTGGCCAGCTGGCCGCGAGGGCGGTCGGCGAAGGGGCAAGGATGAAAGGGTACTCTTGGGAAGGTCGCCCATCCTTACTATGCGGGTTGGCTGTACGGCGGGGGTATGGGAAACAGAAACTTTGGATACAGCAAGCGGCTGAAATAAGGAACACGTACTTTTCAAAAGGGGCTCGGCCGTTCCTCAGGTTTACATGTGCTATTTACAGTTCCTTATGCGTTATGTATTATTTATCTTTCCTTATGCGTCATTCCTCGGGATAAAAAAGGGGCGTCGTTCCTTATTCATTGTTCCTTAGGTCAGGCCGATGACTGTAAGGAGTCCAGGGTCTGGAAGTCGGTGGAACTCCAACCGTGGATCGGCCACGGACACCGCTGCCGCCCTCATCAGATAAGGAACCCCGCAGGGTCTGAAGCCGCCTGGGACCGTCCTTCACCAGCGCCCCCACCGAAACAGAGAATCGGCCCCGCGAGGAGTGCGCAGGGCTTCCAACATGCGCGATCCCCACGAGAGAGAAAGAGAGAGAGAGAGAGGCGCGGGCGGCCCAGGGCACGGGCCAGACAGAGTTTTCACAATGCCGAAGCCCCCACCCCCAGGGCCGCACCACGCACTCGCAGCGCCCCACTGCCGAGACTCGGCGAGCTCAAATGAAGAGGCCCTGGGACATACACACACAAACAAATAAACACACACACAAATAACAGGATTCCCCATATTTTCTATTTTTTTCTCGGTTGTGTGTTTCCCTCCCACTTCCCATATTTTCCCATATCTTCTGGGGGATCGACGATTCATAGTGTCTGTGGTTTTGTCCCTCCTGACCAGAGGGGTGCACAACGTGAGCACGGCCTCGCACCAGGGGGGGGGGGGGGGGCACGCGGGCGCAGGCGAGGCCAGCCTGCTGCAGAGGCCTGCTGGGAGCGGCGGGCGGCTCGAGGGGGAGGGCGGCCAGCTGAGGCGCGAGGGGGTTCGCCGCCTTCTTCGCTGCCCTCCTGCTCCTCCTCCTCCTCCTCCTCCTCCTCCTCCTCCTCCTCCTCCTCCTCCTCCTCCTCCTCCTCCTCCTCCTCCTCCTCCTCCTCCCCCCCCCTCCCCCTCCCCCTCCCCCTCCCCTCCCCTCCCTCCTCCTCCGTCTTTCTTCCTCCTCCTCCTCTCCTCCTCTCCTCCTGCCTCCTCCTCCGTCTTTCTTCGCCTCCTCCTCCTCCTCCCCTCCTCATCCTCATCCATCCTCATCCTCATCCTCCTCATCCTCATCCTCATCCTCATCCTCATCCTCATCCTCATCCTCATCCTCATCCTCATCCTCATCCTCATCCTCATCCTCATCCTCATCCTCATCCTCATCCTCATCCTCATCATCATCATCATCATCATCATCATCATCATCATCATCATCATCATCATCAGCATCATCCTTCTCCTGCCTTCGCTCGCGTCCCCCCTCCCCCTCCCGTCCTGCGGGATGGGCCAGCCGCGCCGGTAGATGAGGAAAGCCGCCTCCCACGCCTGGCGATCGATGCACCGGTAGAAGGGGTGCAGCTGCCTGGCCCCCCTCCAGCCCCAGGCACGAAGAGATCGGATCGCAAATCCGTGTTGATTAGGGGCTATGTTGGTAATGTTTGGGCTCTCTTGGGAGCCTCTTGGAGCTCTCTTGGGGGCATGTTGAGGGGTTGGCTGGTGGGGCCCTCTTGGGGTATCATTGGACCCTCTTGGGCCGTTGTGGGGCCACAGCGAATGCTGAAGACGATCGGGCCCGCAAGACGAGGCCGAGGCCTACAACCCAGTGGGGTAGGGCAGAGGCGCCTTTCATGTACCTACCCGTCGTCGGAAGAAGTGGGTAGAAACATGAAGTACGGTCAGACCTAGGACAGAAAAACATCCATCAAGAACATGAGACCCTCCGCCGGCCCAAACTGAAGAACATTGGAGGGCACCCTCCCCCATGATACACAATAACAACCAACAAACACGGAACACATCAGGGCACCCTCCCCGAACCGACCTCGATCTTATACCTCGGTCCGACCGTATGTTGGGCTTCCGCACGCCCCCTGAAGAGGAGGGAAGAGGGAACACCCCCCGACTCTTGAAGCAGGAGGGTGGCTACAGTGGAAGGGGACATGGGCATCCGTAACTGCCTACCTTCAACGACCAGCGTGTATCCTGTCAGGTACGCTCGACCAGCATGCAATGCATCGGAAGCGTGCGGCCTCCGAGCCCCAAACACGTCGTGCTGTGGAGCCCCATCTGGGACCGTGGAGGTGGCGAGAAAAGGAGACAAAGACGAGACCGAGCAACGGCGGGCTCCACCTCCGCCGGCTTCGGAAGGGCTTTTCAGCTCAGTGCCCAAGCCGAGCCCAGATACTGGGCTGGCGCCTCCGGGAGCCTCCGGGCAGGAACCCCTGAGGCCTGGGAGCCTCTGGAGACCTCCAGCGAGGACGGGGGAGAGGAGGAGGAAACGGAGGAGAAGTAGGAGGAAGAGAAGGAGGACGAGGAGGAGAAGACTCCTGGAGGGGGAAGGTGAAGGAGGAACAGGGTGGGAGCGCGACGGAGGGAGAAGCAGAGAAAGACAGAGAGAGAGAGAGAGAGAGAGAGAGAAACATACGCATTAAGAGAAAGAGAGAGAGAGAGAGAAAGAGAGTGAGTGAGAGAGGTAGAGAGTGTGCGAGAGAGAAAGAGAGCGAGAGAGAGGGAGAGGGATATGCATGGAGAACCATACCGGGGGATCTCGGGAACTCGATGACGGCTCATCGTCAGCCCAACGTCGGAAGATAGGACGACGCCAAACCACTCCTCAAATAAAAGAGGGACCGAGGAAGACGCAAGGGTGCCAAACTCCGCGCTTCGCGCTGCGCGGAGCGCGCAGAACTTCGCGCTCGCACGCCGCCCCACTGGGGAGAAGAGGAGGACGAGGAGGAACCGAAGCCGAACCGCGAAACACGAATCGCTTCGCGCCCTCGAGGGCGCCTCCGGAGGCAGGGAGGAGAGAGGGAGAGGAGGAACACATTTTTTTATTTCTGGGGTATAACGCATGTTACCTGGGGGGGAGGGGGCGTGGGGGGGGGGGGTAACGGTAACTGAGGCCGCGGCGCGTACCCCCCGAGGCGCGTTACCTCCGTCGTCGTCGTAGTCGTCGCCGCCGCCCATGCCCACAGCGCCCTATGCACACAGCGCGGGCTCTGTACAATGCTTTTGTGCACCAGGGCTGCTACAGAAATCGCATGTGTGTGCATCGCGGCGACTGCGCATACCGTCACAACCGCGTGCACCACGACGCCTTTGTACATCGCGCGAGCTGCGCACGCCACGGCGCCCGCGTGCACCACAGCCGCTGCTTCAGCACCCCCTGTGCACAACAGCGCCTGCGCACACCGCAAAATTCGTGTACGCCTGAAGGCAATATCGACGGGGCCAAGCTCCGGAAAATCGTCGGGGGCCCGAACACATCAAATTCAACATCTAACTTATTTGTGATTATTGATTTTTCTGGCCCTGGGTACGGTCCCCCCATTTTTGGTCGACCATGTTTGTGTAAACCACAGCGCCTGTCTAGCGTGCGCCACGACGCCTTTGTACACCACAGCTGCTTGTGTACACCGCAGCGCCTGTCTAGACAACAAAGCCTGCGTACAGCACAATGCCTGCGTACGCGACAACACCCGTGTGCACCACAGCGCCTGTGTACACTGCGGTGCTTGTGCACACCACAGGAGCCGCGTGCACCACAACGCATGGCAAACATTTGCGCCACAGCGCTTCCGTGCACCTCCAAGGTCTCACCAGGGCCCAAATCTGGAAAATCCGCCGACCCTGTCGGCGTGTGTGAGGGGCTTCTCCGTTCGACTCGTCGTCTCCGTCGTCTCCGTTCTCCCCCTCCCAGGGCTCTCCTCCTCAAGCGCGCTATCCAAAGCGAAATTAAACGACGTCGTAGTGGAGTCGAAGGGAAGCCCCTTCCCTTTGATCCCTTCCCCGCAGGGGGGGGGGGGCCGGGGCAGATACGACGCCCGCCGGGGCGCACTTTCCTCGAGCGGGCACGCACGGGATGCACTTCCTCCTCCTCCTGGTCCTCCTCCTCCTCCTTTTCCTCCTCCTCCTCCTCCTGCTCCTCTCCTCCTTCTCCTCCTCCTCCTCCTCCTCCTCCCGCAGAGGCGTCCCGGGAGCGGGCCCCGAGTCAAAATACCACCCCCCTAGGGCGCATTTTCCTCGAGCGGGCACGCCCGAGATGCACTTCTTCCTCTTCCGGGAGCACGTCCCAAGTCAGAATATCACACTCCCGGGGCGCACTTTCTTCGAGCGGGCACACAAAGGATGCACTTCCTCCTCCTCCTCCTCCTCCTCCTCTCTCCTCCTCCTCCTCCTCCTCCTTCTCCTCCTCCTCCTCCTCCTGCTCCTCCTCCTTCTCCTGCTCCTCCTCCTCCTCCTCATCCTCCGCTTCCTCCACCCACTCCTAGCCCTTTCGATCAGGGTCGGCGGCACCGGCCGTCAGGCCTCTCCAATCGCCAGGGGCCCGAACATATCTATTTGAACATGTAAATGATTCAAGATTATTGATTTTTCTGGCCCGGGGTACAATACCCCCGTTTTTGGCCGACCATCTTTGTGTACACCGCAGCGCCTGTCTAGCGTGCGCCACGACGCATTTGCACACCACAACTGCTTGTGTACACTGCAGCGCCTGTCTACACAACAATGCCTGTGTACATCACAGTGCCTTTATACACCACAACACCCGTGTGCACCGCAGCGGCTGTGTACGCCACACACACTGCCTGAGAACACGACGACGCCTATGTGCACCACTTTTGCTGCTTCACCACCATACTCGTGCACCACAGCTCCAGTGTACCAAAGTGATTGTGTACACCACAGAACTGCGTACACTTCCAGGGCCCACGGCAGGACCGAACTCCAGAAAAGCTTGCGAAATCCGGAAGTATCAAATCCAATATGTAAGCTGTTTCTGATGATTGTGTTTGCGCAGGGAACGGTCGAGTCTTTTGGGCCCACAACGCCTGTGTACACAATAGCGACTGTGTGCACAGCACCGGATGTGTACACCGCAGCGCCTGTGTACACCACAAGGTGTGGTACACCGCAATGACAATGCACCACAGTACTCTGGTACACCACCATGCCTGGAATGCCTGCGTGCATGATAACTGATGTTGCAGCAGCAGTTGTACACACCACAAAGCCTGTCTTTGTGCATCACGATGCCCGCGTGCCCCGCGCGACCGACGTGCACCGATGCTTGCGTGCACCACAACGCCTGCATACATAACAGATATTGCTGCAACAACAGCAAATGCGCACACCAAATCGCCTCGCTGCCTGTTCACAACGCATTGCCTGTGAACGCGCTGCTCACGTGCACGTCCAGATGCCCATGGACGACGTCGGTCGTCGCCGGTCGTCGGTCGTCGGTGTCCTCGTCGTCGTCGTTCGTCGTCGTCTATCGTCATCTGTCGTCGTCTGTCGTCGTCTGTCGTCTGTCGTCTGTCGTCGTCTTCCCGTGCCACTCCAAGCCCCAACGTTTCGCCAACGTGCATCCAAACACCAGCATGCTGTGGCGAACATCGCGCCGTTGAACACAGCGTTCCCTGCAAACTCCCTGCGCCCCCCCACCCTGGACCTGCACAACCGGCTAGGTTTGGTTATCCTGGGCCGGGGGGAGGGGGGCGAGCCCGATAACCCGGGGTATTGCCGGACGCTAAAAACAGTCTCCTGCGTGCACCATAGTGTACGCCCGCGTGCACAGCAGAACCTAGGCTGCCCGGGATCGCGCGCTGGATCGGGGCCGGGGTGTTACCGCTACCGGGGGAAGGGGGGAGTGGGGTAACAAGCGTTATCCCATGGGTGGACAACGAAAATGGTCTCGAGAGGAAGAGAGGGCGAATAGAGGAGGAGGAGGAGGAGGAGGAGGAGGAAGACAGGAAGGCGACCGCCTGAGGGCTGGGACGGCGACCTCCCGGCCCCCTCAGAACTCCGACTCTGTGCTCTTGCCGCAACGTGGGCCCCCAGAGATCTGGACCCCTTTTAAGACGAAACCAAGACAAGGATACATTCGGGTGAGGATTGAGGATGCATCGAGAACCTCTGAGATGCAGCGGCTCTGGAGGAAGTATCGGGCGCCGCGGCCTTCTCAGAGCGCTCCGGAACGCTCTGAGAGCGTTCTGGAACGCTCTGGAACGGGTTCATCCTCGTCCTAGCCCCCTCCTCCTCCTCCTCCTCCTCTTCTTCTTCTTCTTCTTATTATTATTATGATTATTATTATTCGTATTATTATTATTCTTACTATTACTATTATTACTGTTACTAGTATTATTATTATTAGTATTATTATTATTACTATTATTATTATTATTATTCGTCTTCTTCTTCTTCGTCTTCTTCTTCTTCGTCCTCCTCCTCCTCCTCCTCCTCCCTCCTCCTCCTCCTCCTCCTCCTCCCCCTCCACCACCTCCTGGGCCGTTCTCCGACGGTCGCGGGGTCCCTCCCGAGGCCCTCGGAAACCGAATCCCTTTCTCGAGGCCACCAGCCGTGACTTCTGCACGGCGGCGGGGGGGCCGTGCCCTCTCGGGTGGCGTGATCAGATCGACCCCTGGCCCCGCCCAAAATGACTGCCCGCGTTGGGCATACGTTGGCAACACTCTGTCGCTAAATATGTATGTGTATATATATATATAGTTTTATCTGTGCATGTCTATGTTTGTCGGTGCGCCGTTTGTTCCGACGCGTGGCCTTCCGTCTTGAAAGGGAGCCTTGGCCACCAGGGCAAACGCCGCCTCGGGCGCAGGGCTTGCCGTTTGTCTGCTGCGGGCTTGCCGTGGTGTCTGCGTCGTCCACTTGGGCGCGTCGAGAACAAACGGCGCGGCGACCTCTGGTGAGTCACGTAGACACCTCAGAGCGCGGAGGGGGGGGGGAAGGGGCTTGCCACTCCACAGCAAAAACCTTGCCCCGACCTGTGCCCCCCGCGATCGCCGCGACGACCTCCAAAACCGACCTGGAGGCGCTGTTCCCAGACCCCCAATGTCGTGATTCGTTCATGACGTGACCCTCAAAAGTCTGGACCCCTATCCACGGACTGGTTTTTCATCCTGAATCGTTGTTTGACGGTACCGAGGCCTGGTGACGGCCCCCGGAGCACGAGAATTGCGGAACACCTCACGCCGTCATTTTTTTCACAGCGCACAGAGGCTCCAGAGGTCTGGACCACTTCCCCAGAGCTGATTTTTTCGTCCTGAATCATTTTTTGGCGCTCCTGAGGCCCCGCTAGGCCCCCCCCCAGAGGCCGAAAACGGCCAAAAACCGCCCGCTCCACGTTTGTTGGAACGTCGGATTTCTGGGTCGCAAACCGACCCAGAGGCGCTGCTCGTGGTCGGATCTCACGCAACGATCCCCCCCCCCTGCCCGGAGAAGAGCGACGGCTCCGAGGCGCGCAACATCGCCTCGACGCACGGCCGGCCTCGGCTCCCAGGGCGCCGGCCACCGCCGCCGCCGACGGAGCTGGTCGCCGTCGACGTCGCCGTCGCCGTCGCCGTCGCCGTCGCCGCCGCTGCCGCCGTCGCCGTCCCGAATGTCGCGGCGGCGGTCGGCGGCGGTTGTCGTCGTCGTCGTCGTCGTCGTCGTCGTCGTCGTCGTCGTCGTCGTCGTCGTCGTCGTCGTCGTCTTCGCCCCCAGATATCCGACGATATGATTTTGCTGTGTCAATGCCAGCGGCCTGCCTCGGCTTCGACCTGCGGGGACCGCTGTCGGACCCCATGGCCGGCAACCGCGGAGCCGGGACGAGAGACTACTTCCCGCGGGCCGCGTCAGGCCTGCCGAAGTGGGGACGGGGCGGGCCTCGTCAGACGGCTCGAAGCCTCCTGGCTTTCGGACAGGTTTCCGGAGCCTTCCCCGAAGACGCAGGCACCTGCTCGGGCGGCCAGGGGGCTTCCGAGAAGCCCCGCCGCCCTCTGAGCAGGCCTCCTCCGTCTCACTTCCCCCCCCCCCGCTCGCCGCCGAGGAGCACTGAGTCGCAGGCACCTTCTCAGGCGGCCAGGGGGCTTCCGAGAAGCCCCGCCGCCCTCTGAGCAGGCCTCCTCCGTCTCACTTCCCCCCCCCTCGCCCGCCGCCGAGGAGCACGTGCCGCATCGCGGAAGACCGCGACCAGAGCCCCCCCGGGCCGCATCCTTCTGCGGCAGGCTGCGAGCCCGAGCGGCCTGTGAGGGAACCCGGGGCCCCAAGGCGTCGGGCGCGCCGTGGGTCGGCGGCGGCCGCGTCGTCGGCGCCGTGGGCAACGCCCAGTGTGATTTTAGCAATAACAGGACCCCTAACCCGTGGGGAGGGGACCTAAGTCAGGAGGCGCCCTGGGCAACGCCCAGTGTGATTTCAGCAATAACAGGACCCCTAACCCGTGGGGAGGGGACCTGAGGTAGGAGGGCCAGAAACATGAGGCATGGGGGGCCTTTCTGCAGCTGCAGCGGGCCAGACTGCCCGGATCTATGATGTCCTGAAGGCAAGGTTAGGGGCCCACGTGAGGCCACGTCTTCACTGCGTTGTTAGGGTTTGGGGTTCTTGTACTCTCGATGATAAGGGGAAGGGGGCGCGATACCTAGGGGGAAGACAGATGCCCTTTTCGGGCCTTGAGGGCCCCCTTTTGGACCCGAAGGGGCCCCTCTTCTGCAGCCCTCGCTCGCTGCCCTCCCGCTTACCGCGCCCTCACCACGCGTCGGTCGAAAGACATAGGCAAAAACGTGACGTGGAAAAGTGGATCAATTAACTTGGGCTCGGGCCCGCCCAGATCATCACAGAACGCACATCAAAAGCAGGCCGACTCTTGAAACAAGAAGGCGCTAGAAATAGATTGGGATCTGGGAGTCCAAGCCCAGATCCCCGACGTCGTGATTCTTCCATTACGTGACCCCTAGAAGTCTGGACCCCTTGGAAGGGACCGGCTCTTCATACTGAGTGGCTCGTTCACGCTCCCAAGTCCTGGTGAAGGCCTCCAGAGGCCAAAAACGGCGAAAGACCTCCCGTCGTGACTGTTCCACGACCCGAGGGAGTCTGGAAAAATACCTACTGTCAACGACCGACGGGTACGCGACGCCCAAGGGCCGGCGTCGGCGGCGGCAGGCAGGTCGTTGTCGGCGGCGGCAGGTCGAGCTGCATAGTGTGAACCTCCTCCTCCACATGACAGGGCGCGGAAGCTGAACCGCCCCCAGCGAGAGTTTCACACTGCGCTGCGCTTGCACGAGCGAAACAGCAACCGATGCGCCTGGAGACGGTATCAGGGGTAGGTCGAGGCTCCGCCTCCTCCTCCTCCTCCTCCTCCTCCTCCTCCTCCTCCTCCCCCTCCCTCTTTTCCACACCATCATGCTCCTCTCGGCTATGGAGCAGGCTGCGCGAGTCGATGGCGTAGTGCAAGGCGAAGTTCCCCAGGTCGTCACGGAGGCCCGGGTCTGCCCGTCGATGCATCAAGCTGTCCACCTGGGGTTCTGCGTTCGCGCTCGACGGCGTGCTGCTTAAGGCATAAAGGGGTACGATCACCACAAGGAGCAAGCACTTAGGGCAGGCTTAGGTCGGGTATGTCCTCCTACAGAGGCGGATGCGGAAGCAACAGAGACAAATAGTCGACACACATTCGATCATTGTCAGAAGTACTAGAACAATCTTCCCCGGACTATGTAAGACCATGTTTGAATCTTCCTCCTGAAGAAGGACGCGCGCGACTTAGAAGCAGGCACTGAAGGCCAGATGGAGCTGCCGCATCCCGGTAGGTTCAGGCGCAGCATCCGCAGCGGGGGGGAGGCGCAAGGGAAGCTGCTGGGCCCACGAGCCCCTCCCAGGGCGCAGTCTGGCAGAGGGGGGGGTCCTCCTCCTCCTCCTCCACCTGCTCCTCCTCGTCGTCCTCCTCCTCCTCCTCATCCTCGTTATCATCCTCCTCCGCGTCATCATCCTCATCCACATTCTCCTCCTCCTCCTCCTCCTCCTGCTCCTCCTCCTGCTCCTCATCATCATCATCATCATCATCATCATCATCATCATCATCATCATCATCATCATCATCATCATCATCATCATCATCATCATCATCGTCATCACCATCCCAATCCCCATCCCCATCCTCATCATCCTCATCATCCCTCTCATCCTCACCCTCATCCTCCTCATCATCGTCATCAACAATATCATCATCATCAACATGTTGTTGTGGTTATTGGTATGGTTGAATACTCATGTCTAAAGAATAAGTATTGCTGATCTCTGGAAACGCTTCTGCGTGCTCTCGCCTCGACGCCGGCAACATTTTCTCTGAAAACGAAGCTCCCACGCGAGCGTTGGCTTGAGTGTAAAAGTGTGCCCTTGGAGGCCTGGCTACGACAACAACGGCTCCCGTTCGATACTTCCTCACAGTTTACCCCGGGACATTCTGGCCAGAGAGACCCCCGAACTCAGGAACGGCGCTCTCGCTCGAGACCTCCTCGCAATTCAATCCACTTAGCGGAGGCCCAGCCACGACGACAAGGGCCTCTGCTTGATACTTCCGCACGATGTACTCCAAGAGCCCCTGGCCAGGAAGGCCCCCGAACTCAGGAACGGCGCTCTCGCTCGAGACGTCCTCGTGATTCAGTCAAATCGGTGAAGGCCCAACTACGACGACAAGGGCCCTCGTTCGATACTTCCTCAGGCTCTCGTTCGATAATTCCTCACGATGTATTCGCAGAGGCCCTTGCCAGAGAGGCCCCCGAACTCAAGAGAGGCGCTCTCGCTCGAGATCTTTTCGCAATTCAGACAAGTTGGAAGGGGCCTAGACACGGCGACAAGGGTTCCCGTTTGATATTTCTCAATATGGATTCCGAAAGCCCGTGGCCTGGCCAGAGAGGCCCCCGAACTCAGGAACGGCACTCTCGCTCGAGAGTTCCTCGCACTGCAAGTCAGTGGCCGACAAAGAAGATATTCCCCCCGAAAGGGGGTGCGGTCGAAGATGAGGTGGGCGGGTATCGAAGGTTGGGGTATACAGAATGCAGAACACGCGTGCCAATAAGAGCGTTGCTGGTGCTGTTATTCTTGTTGGTGGTTCAGTACTGAAGAATAATATTGTTGTTCCCCCCTCATGTAACATACATGTTGCTTCAATTGAAGTGCCCCTCCCGGGGTTCGCACCCTGCTTTCTAGCAGGGGATATATTCTTGCTCAAACTGCGCCCCTGGCCCCCAGACTACAACAACAACAGTTCCCGCCAGATACCCCCTCGCAATTTACTACGGATTCGCGCTCTCGCTAGAAACTTCCTGGCAACTTATGCAGGAATCGCGCTCTCGCCTGACTTCCTCGCAACTCATGCAGGCGCCACGCCCTCGCTATTCAGGAGTCGCGCTCTCGCCTGGAACGTTCTCGGAATTTACTTAGGCATCGTGCTCTCGCCCGAAACTTCCTGGCGAATTATGCAGGACTCACGCACTCGCGTAACATACATGCTTTCTTAATCGAAGTGCCCCTCCCGGGGCTCACAGAGTTTCTACGTGGGGAAATCTTCCTGCTCAAACTGTGCCCCTGGCCCCCGGCTTACAACACCAACAATGACGGCTCCCGCCGGATAGCTCCTTACAGTTTATTGAAGAATGGCGATCTCGCTGGAGACTTCTTTGCAATTGATCGAAGGATCGTGCTTTCTGCCCTTGTCTGATACGTCCTCGCAGTTTATTCAGGCGTCACGCTTTCAATGCTGAGAAATCGCGAGGAAGCTATTGATTCAGGCGCCGCGCCCTCGACAATCAGGACTCACGATTTCGCTCTGGATTTCCTCACGAGATTTATTTTGGAATCGCGCTGTCGTTCAAGGATTCATGCAGGACGCACGCTTCAGCAATACGCCTGCTCGGCCTGGCCGCCTGGGCCCGCCTGTTAAGGTCTACCCGCCCGATGTGCCCGTCTGGTTCTGCCGCGTGGCTTCCGCTCCCAGCACCCCTCCTGCTCTCTCCTCATCATGCTCGTGGAAGGCATTCTCGATAAGGAGGTCGCGGGAGCAAGCGCGCCGTCGCAGGCACGCCGCAGGGCCATCGTCGTTGTCAGCGCTGCAGTAGCTGGTATGATAATCTCCAACGCTATCACCATGCAGCTCGCCAAGTGCAGGGTTCACTCCAATTTAGGCGCTCGCGCCCCCGAATACAAGCGCGGGCGGCCATCGTGAAAATGAAAGCTCTAAGTGATCCCACCACTCTTCATATTTCAAAGTCTCGTGCTTTTGGTGCGGAGCGTGGATAACGTAGACAAGCTCGCCCACCCCAAAGGTCACAATGCGTGCCACCAAGACGCGCGGGTCCTGATGCAAGCGTCTGACGTCGCTCTTCTTGAAGTACTTGTCCCCAGACGGCCCAGAACCATATGGGAGCTCCATGTTCACCACGAGTGCAGCGCCAAGAACGTGACCTCGCCCAGAACTCAAGGTATAGAAGCCGTCGCGGAGCGTAGGTTCATCAGGAGAAGGAGCCTCTTGGCAGCCCACCATATGCAAATCTGCTTCCGGAAGTTGTAGTCGAAGATACTGGCCACGAACCCGTTCACTTGAAGACGGTACTTCACCTAAGTTGGCCTTCTGTGCGTTGTAGGTGGCCAGTCTCATAAAACGATTAGATTGAGTCTGGCTTCTTCTCTCCGTGGGAGGTATCGTATAAAGTGCATTTTGGAGCAGCTCCATCTTGACACCCTGGGTCTCGATGCGGCGTCCAAGCCCGCCACTTGGACGGCCTCAGAGCCTCCGCTGCAAGCGGGGGCAGCGCTGGGGGGGCCTCTTGCTTCGCGTGCTTGGCGAACACGTCGGACATCTCCGTCCAAGGGTGGCCCTCGCGCCCTGCTGCGCGACAGAGGCGAAGCGGGCGCGCCCGAGAGACCGCCTCGTAGACGCGCGCGGCCTGGACCGCGAAAAGGCTCCGTCTGAGCGCACCCTGACGAAGGCCGCCCCAGAGCTGGCTGACAGTCGCAGATGACCTCAACCACAACCTGGGGCGGAACCTGCAAGGCATGCGCCATAGCCCATAGCACCCCCGCCGTCTCCGTCGTCACGCTGTCGATCATATCCTCCTCAACCTCCTGGGCAACGCTGACTCTGGTGCGTCCACTGAAGAAGCCCTCGAAATTGAAGTCACCCCCGTTGGGGTGAACTGCTGCGCAGGCCCATGCCGACAGAAGACGGTCGTTTGGCCAGAACGAACCATTATTAACATATAGACCCTATCCATCGCTGTAGATAAGGGGCGACAGCATGCCAGCGCAAGCCTCGTATGTTCATGAAGCTGAAAGCGATCGACGTCCCGTCGCAAGTGGACGTGCCAACGCCGTAGCTGGAACTCCAAGTTGAACGGCAAGGGGACCGTTAATCGAGCAGAATCCCGTATCTTGGCCACTTAAGGGTGAGAGATGCGAAGATTGATGCATGCCAGTACCACTCGACGGTGATGAAGTTGAACCCAGCCTGGCAGGGGAATGGTCAACCTGAACGATGGCTGGTGCACAGCAGGAAGGAGCACGCCGCGAAGTAGCCAAGGGAGGCCCAGTCAGGATGCCAGCTTCGTCACAACTGTGACCGGCCAGAGGTGGGGTTGACGAAATACTCTCCACCTCGTGGTCGGCCACCGCCCGCTGAGCATGTAGCAGCGAGCTTGGCAAGGGGCGTGAAGTGTGTGATAGAGGTGAGAGCCTCGCCCGGACAAGCTCCACCTCGTCGTCTGAGGTCAGGGGATCTACTGAACCGCTTCAGCTGCTCCTCCCCCTGCGCCCTCGCCCGAGGCCCCGCGCGCGCCCTCTGCAGGTTCCCCATCAACATCTGGTACTGCTGCTTCTTGGGGTACTTCTGGTAGCTACCGAGGAAACTCCTGACGCTGCGATGGGGGCTCGTCGACTTCAACTGCCTCATCCCACTTTCCAGCCGTGCGCGCAAAAGCCCCGCGAGAGGAAGGCCTCCTGGTTGTGCTGGCTTCGGTGTGTGGCGCGGTGCCGTGCAAGGAAACTCGCCCGTACTTCCTGGCTGGCATCTTGCTCTTCGTACTCCTGTCCGTCTCTTCGTCGTCATCCGGGCAGGGCGATGCAGCGCCCCCAAAAGGCTCGCCATGGGAAGCACGAGCGGGAACGCACTCAACTGCATCAGCCTCAATGGACAACTCCTGCGTTGAGGATGGGGTACTTTCAGGAACACGTGGTCAGCCTGAACCATGAGCTAGCCACTGCCTCCTCCTGTAGAGGCGACGCGCTATGCTCCAACGCCTCAGCCCGTTGTTCCTTCTCCAACGCGAACCTCTCAGCTTCAGCGGCGTGATCTTCCAGAATGGCGCCGGTCTGGCCCTCATCCCACTCATGTTCTTCTTCGGCAGCCTTCTGCTCCAACTCTGCAATGGCCTCCTGATCGCGTCCACGGCGCCGGCGCTGTCCATGGTGTTCGCATGAGGTGGGAAGCTCTGATTGGCCAAGAACTCTCATTCGGCTTAGTGCTCTGCTGCTTGGAACAGGCCCCGCTGGTGTACGAGCCACCCCTGAAACTGCCGATTGTCACGATCACGTCCCGTGTCCAGACGGCGGCGAGAACGGAAGTGGTGAACAGGGAGAGTAACGTGACCATCGATGATGTTCGCATTCAACTGCCGCGTCTTCCTCTTGCTCGGCATGTCGAGCTAACTCCACCTCGAACTCCATGTCGCCCACCTTCTTGGCCGAAATCACAGCCTGGACAGTCGCGCGATCAGGTGTTTGACCATAAGGGTCAGGAACTCGGCGCTGACGCAACTGAGATGCAGGACCATAGCCAGCCGCAGCGCCCGATCCAGCCGACGCTGCAGAGCTCCGCAACGCCGCGATCTGCTCCTCCAGCACCCTGGTCTTGGCCTCGGCCTCCTGAACAGCAACAACAGACGCATGCGCGTCGACCCCGCGGCGCTGCTGAGCTTTTTCAGACTTGCGAACCAAACCCACCCAAGCCACTGAGTAACGGGCGTCAAACTTCTCCTTCTCTTGCTGTAGCTGCTCGTCGACAGCGGCGCGAGCTTCGTCAAGCGGTTGAACTTTTTTCTTCGAAAAGATTCCACGGCGCCTGTAAACTTTTAGAGCCTGAGCCTGTCCTGATAGAAGAAACTGCTGACGTCGCAAGTACTCTCGCTGCTCAACAACCTCTTGACCGAGTAACTATCGGCCCCCCTTTTCCTCAGCGTCGGCTCGCTGTCGGATCTGATCCTCAAGGTAGGCGACCTGGTTCTGAACCTCGGACTAGACCATCTTCTTCGACTTGCTCGCCAACTGGTAGGCATCCCTTTCCACCTGTCGCGTGTAGGCTGCAGCTTCTGCAAGACGATGATCAACCTGTGCAGCCATGCCTCTTGCTCCCACCAACTCTTCATCCTTGAGAGCAGCTTCCCGTTGCAGCCTGGCAGAGTACTGAGCCATCTCACATCGTAACTGCTGCTCCTTCGCTACCGTGGCCTTCTTAGCGTGCTCGTGGACAGCCTCCGTTGACTGATGAACAGAAATCCACATCGGAAGACCTGAGCTCGCGAAACCACCTTGATTCGCTGGGGAAGCCGGGGTGTTTCGCATGAGGCGACAGGACTGTTTCAACCGTAGAGGGCTGCACCTGGGGGGCCATCTGCTGGGCAAGCCCAACGGGTTGAGTAGCAGAGCCTGGCAGTCTATCAGCAGAACACGGCTGAATTGACGTCCTCGAAGTTGGCGAAGCCTTACCAGAACCCAACACATGCACCGCTGGAGGTATCTGTTGAAGAACGCACGCCTCCATGAGGATCAGCCAGAGCATCGCCTGGGGGGCCCCTCGTCGGGCTTGGAGAGGTCCTGAGGTGCCCGCGGGGCTTGAGATGCCAGGCTTCAAGCACAGGAGTAGCAGGCACCTTGGGCTCTCCACGGGGTCGGGCCCGACACACGACGGCCTGTGTCTGGCATAGCTTGCGGCGCAGACCCTGGTGGTGGGGACGGTGGCGGTGGCGGCGGGGGGGCGTCAACTCCCGTAGAGATTTCCTCGTCGTCTCCATCACTTCCCAATCGGATTGGCAGAAGATGCTTGCGACGATCATGCCCTTCACCTGAAGTCGAAAAAAGGCGCCTGTCCGTAACCCCGCGCCGCCGCCTCAGTAAGTAGGTCCTCGTAGTAGGTGATCATCGACTTCTCGTACATCAAATCGATCTCGAGCTCACGTGACTGCTTCTCCAGTGCCAACAACTTCTCCTCGGTACGATTGTGTCCGGCAAGAGCTTCACGACGTTGAACAGTTTCGTAAACCAACATTGTCTTCATACCAACCAACTCATGCTCCTGCTGCTGCCGCCGTGTGCCATTCCTCTTCGCCTCTAGAAGCAATTTCGCCGCGGTTCGAAGCCTCTCACCCCGCATAATTTCGTGAGATTTCAGCGCGTTGGGCTGTTCTGGGGTCTGCACGTACAAACGATGCCGCTGAGCGTACTCCGTAGTGCACATCATGATTTTGTCGATGATGGACTTGAGATTATTGTCCAAACGGGCCTGCTGCTCACGATGCCGTCGAGACTCTGGTTGCTGCTGCTGCCTCTTCGTGTACTGGTTGCAATGAGCACCTCTGGAGTGCCAATCTCTTTCACCATTCTTCGTCCCACACAGGTGGCATGCCCACTTCGACATCTTCAGTACGTAGAAGTTGCTCGCGTGGTGGCTGGCGAACACGCTCCTGGCCTTCACAGTCTGGAGGAAGGGCCCCGCGCGGCCTCGACGGCGCCTTACGCGCCTGTGCCAGGCAGGCTCGGGGCGCTTGGCCGTCGGCCTCGCCCGCGCGCCCGAGGGCGACCAGCGCCGCCAGGCAGCAGCCCGCCGCGGGCAACCACCGCCAGAGACCGCCGCCGCGGCGGGGGATGCGGCGGGGTCCCCCCCCCCCCGCGCGATCTCGATGGCGGGCCTCGCTGCCGCCGCCCGCGCCTGGGCCAGCCGCGCGTGGCCGCGAGGCCCCACCTGAGGCTCCTCCTCCCGCTCCACGCGCTCCCCTCCCTCCCTCGCTCCTTCCCCGTCGCTCGCCCTCACGCTCCCAGCCCATTCTCGCGTCCTCTCCCCCCCTCGTCGTCGTCGTCGTCGTCGTCGTCGTCGTCGTCGTCGTCGTCGTCGTCGACCTCTTTCTCCTCCTCCTCCTCCTCCTCCTCTTCCTCCTCCTCCTCCTCCTCCTCTTCGAGTTCCTCCTCCTCCTCATCCTCCTCCTTCTTATCCTCAAAATCCTTCTCCCCGGCATCAAGCAATCGCCTCCTCCTTCTCCGTCCTCCTCCTGGCTGCTTGTCTTCCCTTCGCCTTCAGCAGCTGCTCCACACCAATACACTGCTCTCCCTGCCTGTCCCGAAAAGATGGCCAGGGAGGGTCCCCGCACCCCTCCGCCTCTAGCGTCTTACAGAAAAACGAAGAGGGTGTCATTGGCTTGTCTATCCTGTGTTGTTGACGCGGGGAGTTGTCGGTGCCTCAAAATACAATGGAGGCCAGTCCACCAGAAACCTTCCATAAGACACCCAACCCTGAGACCCCACGATGTCCATGGATGTTTGGTGTGGGGGCGTCGCGCTTTCCATAGCAGACCCATCGAAACCCAAGAAACCCAGGGAACCCGGTGCTTCTTGGCATGGGTCTTCACTGTATCCTGTGCTGTTGAATCGGGGCGTCTTCGGTGTCTCAAAGTAGTGCTCCCGCTGCAGCGATCTGCAGCGCTTGCTTCACTTTAGGATCGGCACTCTATTCCCATCGTTCAGGAGTGGCGCCCACTGGAGGTCGAAAACGGCCAGAAACCGTCCGTTCCTGTGATTTGCCGGTGCGATCTCTAGGTCCCCGCTCACCCTTCCTCTCCTCCTCCTCCTCCTCCTCCTCGTCCTCCTCCTCGTCCTCCTTCTGCTCCTCGTCCTCGTCCTCGTCCTCGTCGTCGTCGTCGTCGTCGTCGCTGTCGTCGTCCTCGTCCTCCTCATATTTGACCCTCCCTCCTCCACCCACCTCCTCCCCCCTCAACTACCTCTTCCCGCCCCTGGGCCTCCCGTCCTTTCCTCCTCCCTCCCTCCTCCTCCTCCTCCTCCTCCTCCTCCTCCTCCTCCTCCTCCTCCTCCTCCTCCTCCCCCCTCTGCTAACTGTTCCTCCCCCTCGCACTCCTCCTCGCGCGACACCTGGTCACCCCATGGGAAAACATGGCGCCTCATCACATGTTCAGAAACAGGGGCCACCACCTTGAGCTTCCCCCGACGCAGGGGAACAGGCGCCTCCTCCTCGTCCTCCTCCTCCTCCTCTTCCACCCTTTCTCCTTACCTCTGCCTCCTCCTCCTCCTCCTCATCCTTCTCCTCCTCGTCCTTCTCCACCTCCTCCTCCTCCTCCTGCTCCACCGTCCTGCTCCACCGTCCTTTATTCATGTCTCTTCTCCCTCCCCCCTCCTCCTCCTCCTCCTCCTCCTCCTCCTCCTCCTCCTCCTCCTCCTCCTCCTCCTCCTCCTCCTCCTCCTCCTCCTCCTCCTCTCTCCACTCCCCCTCCTCTCCCTGACAACCGACGAGCTGCCATTTAAATCCGCGCCCCCAGAACTCCGACCCCTTCTCCAAGGGTAGTTTTCGTCCCGGACGGCGAAATCGAGGAAAAACACCAGGATTGAACAAACGCGCATCGTCGGAGAACTGGGGACGAAGACGCCACCGACGACGACAGCCGAGGCCGCCGCCGCCGACTCTGACCTCCTCCTCCTCCTCCTCCTCGCCTCCCGTCCCTCTTCTTCCTCTTCTCCCTGTTCTCACTGATTTCCTCCTCCTCCTCCTCCTGAAGCGCTAGAACATTGAAAACATGAAAATCCGTCGGAGGCTGCCCTCCCCCGCAGGGCCGGTCGGCCTTGGAGGGGTGATCAAACTAGTGAGGCAAACGACTCCTGGAACATTCGCTCCAGTAGTCGCTCCTCCTCCTCCTCCTCCTCTCCTCCTCCTCCTCCTCCTCCTCCCTCCTCCTCCTCCTCCTCCTCCTCCTCCTCCTCCTCCTCCTCCTCCTCCTCCTCCTCCTCCTCCTCCTCCCCCTCCGCCTCCCCCTCCCACTCCCCCTCCTCCTCCTCCTCCTCCTCCTCCTCCTCCTCCTCCTCCTCCTCCTCTTCCCCCTCCTAGCCGTTTCGGCCCTTTGTGAGGGCGCGGGGCGTGCCGCGGCGCGATTCGAAGCGGCATTGCCGCGGCGGGCCATGGCGAGGCGATGAACATCTACGTGAGCGCAGGCTGGCTCAAGGAGGACGGCAGCAGTGCTACCGTGTGCAGCGTCGTCGAGGGCCTGCTGGCGCGGCAGATCAGCGTCGCTGGCCTGGTGATCTGCAATGATGTCGAGGTCGAAGGCGAAGTCGTTCGCGGTGGAGAGTCAGCGGCTCAGCTTGCATGCGCTCGGCCTGGGCTACGGACTGCCGGCGCAACCGCCTCGCGATCTGAGCTACGGTCCTCTGCAGGTGCCGACGCAGAAGGCAAAGAGGCTCAAGGAGAAGGACGACAGGTTGGTGGTGTCCCCGAAGGCGCGGCCCTCGGCGGCGACCACGAGCTGGCGCAAATGGACTGCTGCGGGCGACATCGTGAAAGCCCCTCCGACGGCGCTGGCCATGGCCAGTCCCAGGCCTCCAAGGGTGGCCAAGGGCCGGCCCAAGACAAGAAGCCTGGCCAGAAGAAGGGGGCCAAGCTCAAGAAGCACACGGAGATGCAGCAACACAAGCCGATCGCGGAGAAGAGGATGCAGATCGTGCTGGCCAGAACGATATTCGAGTCGCGGCGGCGGGTCGCGAAGCAGGAGGAGGATCTGAAGGAGGACCTGGAGGGCTCGGGCCACCCGAGGAGTTCTTCATAGGCTCGGAGTGCGGTGAGGAAGAAGATGCAAGCAGTGAGCAACGCGCTGAAGTGCAGCTTCGGGCGCTACCGAACGTGGCCAAAGGACGAGTGTTCAAGGGCAGGAGCTGGGTGGAGCTGTCTGAGCAAGCAGACGACGACAGCCAGCCTAGCGAGCTGGACGACACAGGCGAACTTCACGAAGATGGAGTACGGCCTGTGGAAGTTCCAGGGTCTGGCGATGCTGCTGGCGGAGGTGGGCGCGGCCAGCTGAAGGCGCTCGGAATGGTCGTCCGCCCTGATGGCAATCAGAGCACCGACAATCAGGAGTCGGTGCAGGAGAGCGTCTTCACCGAGGTGAAGAAGAAGAAGAAGAAGAAGAAGAAGAAGAAGAAGAAGAAAAAGGACAAGAAGAGCAGCAAGAAGGGCTCCGACGCGGGCACGTCTGAAGTGCAGGCCGCGGAGCTCAAGCAAGAGGTGCTGGACCAGCTGCGCCAGCAAGGCAAGCAGCTGCAGGCGGCGGGCCTCCTGGACGGCCTCCAGCTGGACGAGCTGTTCGACAAGCTCTCCAAGGGCGAGGTGGGGAGTTACGAACGCCTGCGGCGTTCCGAAGTCTCGAAGGCCTGAGGTGGGCCTGGAGGGAGGGGGTTCCTGGGGGGGGGCCTTGGTGGCTCCCTGGCTTTCGTTTCGGGCCTGGTGGCCCCTGGTTTTGGGGGCCGGCCTCCGGGCCAGCCCGGGCCCTTCTGGGCAGCGCCCCCTTTGAACCTGGTGGAGGCATCCTTCTGGGTCGGGGGCGTCCGCGGCCGTCGCGCCGAGCCTTTCCCTCGGGATTCGAAGTAGTTTCAGCCCTCGCAGCCCTCTTCCGCCTCCTCCTCCTCCCCCTCCGCCTCCCCCTCCCACTCCCCCTCCTCCTCCTCCTCCTCCTCCTCCTCCTCCTCCTCCTCCTCCTCCTCCCTCCTCCTCCTCCTCCTCCCCTCCTCCCCCCTCCTCCTCCTCCTCGTCCTCCTCCTTCTCCTCTCCTCCTCCTCTTCCTCCTCTTCTCTTCTCTTCTTCTCTCCTCTCCTCTCCTCTTCTCTTCTCTCTCTCCTCTCCTCTCCTCTTCTCTTCTCTCCTCTCCTCTCCCTTCGTCTCCTCTCCTCTCCCTTCCCTCCTCGGCACCCCCCCCCCTCCATGGGCCGAGCCACCGCCGAGGCGCGGCCCAGCTTGCAGGCCCAGTGCAACGCCTCGGGCGCTGCGCGTCGTCTTCGCTCGAAGCGCCCTTCTGCAGACCATTCCGCTGGTGCTCCTCCTCCTCCTCCTCCTCCTCCTCCTCATCCTCCTCCTCATCCTCCTTCTCCTCCTCCTCCTCCTCCTCCTCCTCCTCCTCCTCCTCTTCCTCTTCCACCTCCGAATCCTCCCTGCTTCTCCCTGCTCCCTCCTCCTCCTCCTCCTCCTCCTCCTCCTCCTTCCCATCCTCTTCCACCATCCACTCCTTCTCTCTCCCTCCGCCTTCCTCTCCTCCGTCCTCCTCCTTCCTCCCTCCTCCTCATCCTCCTCCTCCGTCTCGTCCTCCTCGTCCAACGCCTCCATCGCCTCCGCATCTCTGCTAGCGCTGACCATCCGTGTCCCAGTCGTCGTCCTCCTCCCCTCCTCCTTCTCCTCCTTCTCCTCCTCCTCATCCTCCTCCTCGTCGTCATCGTCAACGTCACTATCATTATCATCATCAACATCAGCATCCGCATCATCGTCAGCAGCATCATCATCAACACGAACAACATTCGCAGCATCATTATCCTCATCAGCATGATCATCATCAACAACATAATCAGCATCATCATCATCATCATCGTCGTCGTCGTCGCCGTCGTCAGCGTCGTCATCATCACCACGTCATCGTCAACGTCATCATCATTAGCATCATCAGCAGCATAATTAGCATCAACATTATCAGCATCAACAAGAGCATCACCATCCTCAACATCATCACCATCCTCATTATCACCAGCATCAGCATCCTCAGCGTCATCCGCATCATCAAAATCATCATCAGCAGCATCATCAGCACCAGCATCAGCATCAGCATCAGCATCAGCAGCAGCACCATCATCGCAAGCATCGTCATTATCATCATCGGCAACATCGGCACCATCGGCATCATCATCCTCATCATCCTCATCATCATCCTCATCCGCATCCCATCCTCATCATCATCCTCATCCGCATCCCATCCTCATCCTCATCATCCCTCTCCCACTTCCTGCTGCTCCTTCTCTCCTCATGCACCCTCCTCCCTCTCCTCATCCCTCCCCTGTTTTTCCTCACTTAATTCGCATTCCCTGTTCCCCCCACCACATCCCTCCACAACACCATCGGCTGGTGCTGCCTCCTCCTCCTCCTCCTGCGTCTCCTCCTCCCCCTCCTCACTGATTCTCATCCTCCTGCTTCTCCTCCCCCCTCCTCCTCATCACCCCTCTCCGCCTTGCTCATCCTCTTCCTCCATGATCCTCTCCTCCTTTCTCTCCTCCCACCTCCTTATCCATGCCAGTGGTGATATTACGCGATCTTCGTCCTCGTCCTAGCCCTCGTTTTCTGCCTCGTCCTCCTCCTCCTCATCTTCCCTCCCCATTCCCTCCTCCACCTCCCATTTCCTGCTGCATGTCTCACAACCTCTACACTTACGCATTCTGAATACTGCTCTCCTCTCTCCCCTGGCTCCGTCCGGAAGATAGCTGGCCCTCTCCGCATACGGCTTTCACAACAAACATCTTCAACGTTACGTTTGCGGCAGCGTCTGTGCGGTCGGAGTGTTCTCAGTGCTTCAGAATGGTGCTTCCGCTGCAGGCTGAGCCTCATTTCGGATCGGCGCGTGGCTCCCGTCGTTCAGGAATGGCGCTCTGGCCTCAGCGCGGGCCACTTCTCTGGAGATGCGTCCCTTTTCATCGTTGCCACCGCCCTCCATTCCCCTCCTCCGCCCTGCCCTGGATCTCGTGTTCCTCTCAGTCCTCGCACTCCAGCTCCTGCTGCTGATGTTCGTACTCGTCCTCCTCCTATTTCTCTATTCTATTTCCTATGGCGGAGGAGGTCCGTCATACTGCTCGACCTCCTGCTCATCCGCCACAGCCTCCTCCAATGTACGTGCGCAGCTGCCTTTGTCCGATGGCGTGTAACATGATAGGGCCCCCTTTGCACTTCAAGGTCCGCTATGATTTGCGTCGGCGGATAGAGAAACAGCAGCGCAACGGAAGGGATGGGCGGGTGGGGCAGGATGTCAGATACGGCGCGAGAGCACCTAGCTACCTAGCTTGTTCTATCTCCTCTTCCCTACTCCACTTCCCTCCCTCGTCGTACTTCTCGTGTGACGTGGCGGGGAGGGACTCAAACTTTAGCACCTCTGTTACTAACCGTCCTCCTACTCCTCCGCCTTCTGTTGGTGCGGACCTTGTAATATGACGGTTGGCGACCTGCCTCCCTCTGTCTGGGGCGGAGGATTCAAACATCCCGCCGTTACCTGCGGTAGATTCGTGCGGCATCGGCACGCGCAAAGGATTTTTACACCGCGTTGATCGTTCAACCTTGGATCGATCGCAACCCCGATCGTTCAAGGTCGAATTCCGCCGGGTCCAATGGCGTCACCGCGTCCCTCGGTGCTTCCGCGTCACAGACTTCAAACTTTGAACGCCTTTTATGGCGTCGCCGGCGCGCCAACGCCGCTTGAACCTGCCATATTCCCCCCTTCCCCCCATGGTCTCCCCCGCCCAGAAACGAGGCTTCAGCAGTTTCGCCCACGCCCCTCCTCCCTACCGCCCATGGCGGCGCAGGCCTGGCAATTTAGAAATTCGGTTGCCAGTTGCCGCATTTCCCCCCTACCGTTGGAGACGTTGGATTATTAGCGTGTCGCGGCGGTCGCCCCGGCGACACGCCGCACCTTGTGAGCGGATAGCGTGACTGGGGTGAGTTGTACCAAAGTCCAAGCCCATGAGGACCCAGAGAACTACCCAGAAGGATCGCTAGGAATATGGAATGCCTTAGGCAACCAGGCGGCCGATACAGCGGCCAAGCTCGGTGCCAATGATCACTCCCAACCCTCTTCGTCAGAAGTGGAGCTCCAGGACCTCAGAACAAATGCTCTCAGGACGTACCTTCAGTACGTGGCTTGTGCCCTAGAGGTTTTCCCTCGCCCGCAGAGCAAGCAAGGCAAAGGCAGCAGGCGCCACTGTCGTGCCGGCGCCAAGGAGGGCAGTATTATTTACAGTTATGCCGATGAGATTTTGGCCAGCTTTCGCCAAGCTAGTTCTGACCACGTGCCAGGGGTTGCCAGCAGGGCAGGCGGAGCCTCTTCCTCTTCCTCTTGTGCCCCGCTCCGCCCTCCACCTCCTCCCTTGGTGCCGGCAGGAGCCACCAACAGAGACGGTGTGCTAAGGCCTGCGTCCTCGGTCACGCAGGCGCCTCAGCCTGAGGTAGCAGGCCAGGCCCAGAGCCACAATTGGAAATACATTAAGCAGAATCTGTGGTCCTGCCGCGTCTGTTACACCAGATGCAGGGCAGAGTACCCGCCTCAGACCACAGCGTGTACAGGATACAACGCCGCTTTCGGCGCGATAGCTGCCAATCAGCGCAACCACAGAATTTATATTGCTAGTTACGATGAGGATAACTTAATATTTGTGTGCTCCTCCTGCGGATGTATCTGCCAGGGCCGGCGAGCAGTAGGGCTAACAAAGCCTTGCAATGAAAGGTTCACCAGCCATCATAACAAGTCAAACTGGGACAGGATGTTCCAGAGAAAGCACCCAGACCCCTCCAAAGGAGAGGCTAAGGTGCTGGACGAACTGCTCCCCCTCAGCAGCTTGTTTTAACGGGTTTCGAAAGCAACTGTCTCCCCCTTCCCTCTCTTCCTCGCCTCCTCTTGGCCTTCCTTCTTCTCCTTCAGTTGCTTTCTTAGCCTTTCGGCCCAGACCGTCACGAACAGACGGAGGCGGACAAGTTGGGTGGTTAATGATTGGGGGGCGGGAGGTGGTCACCTGAAGATCCGCCCTGGACTGTCGGGGCCTAGATGTTTGTTTCCTGTAGCGCTTCTGTCGCTCGCCAGTCGGTTCTAGTTTTCGAACCCAGCGCCGAATCCGAGTCCAATCCAAATCCGCTCCACGTGGCGGGAGGCTGGGAAAGGCCCTGATGCTCGGGGGCCGACACGCTGAGCAAAGCTCCTGACCTCAACCCCTTAGCAGAGTGCTCCCCTGCCCCATCCCTCCCGCCCCTCGCCTCGCAAGTACCTCCACGCTTGTCCACTGGTGCAAACGGGACCTGGGACAGGAGAACATTCCCCAAGAACATGAGACCTCCGCCGGCCAAAACACACTGAACATCCGATGGCACCCTCCCCAGGATGCACAATAACATTTCACAAACACGAAAAACACTAGGGAAACCTCCCCGCGCCGACCTCGATCTTAGAACTCGGTCCGACATGTATGCTACAACACCTCTTCCTGCCGCAAGAGCTGTGCGGCGGGAGGCTACGCTGACGAGCGGGGCCCAGGCAATGCCTCGCGCGTCGCACCGAAGCGTGGTGGGCCCGAGCTGGCGGCGCGACACGCGGAGCCAGAGCTCCTGGCCGTGATACCCCACCTCCCAAGACCCCCGACGCCACGAGCTGTTCCTGACGTCGACACCCCTAAGAAGCCTCGACCCCCGACGTCATGAGTTTTTCCTAACACCGACCTCCGACGTCATGAGTTTTTCCTAACATCGACCCCCGACGTCAGGAGTTTTTCCTAACGTCGACCCCCCAAGAAGTCTCGACGAATTCCCCGGGACAGGTTTTTCATCCCGAGACCGGTGGTTCATCCCGGGCGTGCCGCCGGTGCTCCTCTTTCACCCTCACGCTGACGCCGCTCCTCGGCCTCCAGCTCCTTCTTCCCGGTACCGCAAGACCCTGGAACCCTCCTCCGACTCCCTCGTCATCATCACTCCTGCTCCTGCTCGTGCTCCTGCTCCTCCTCCCTCCTATTCCCCCCCTTCCTGCTTCCACATTCGGGGGCGCGCAAAAATGGATCAACGATCCATGGATTTGACGCTCGGTCGCCAAATCCATGGATCGGGTGAGGTACCCTCCCCAAAATGCGGCCGGTGCCGCCTTGCTCGGCGGCGGAAATCCGCGATGTCCAATGGAAACGGGACCCATCGCTAATCCACGACCCCGTGATCCATGTTAGCGATCGCCTGATCCTATTCCTCCCCTCCTGCTCCCACAGCCCTTCCTCTCCTGCTCCCTCACACCTCCCCCCTCCCCTCCTCAGCTCTCCTCCCCTCCCGCTCCGCCTCCCGCTTCTCCTTTGGAGCCAAGGGGAGGAAGGATCACACGACCACGTGAACACGAGAGGAGGAGCAGCACGAAAGGAGGAGGGAGAAGAAGATGACGAGGGAGACGCCGAGGACTGGGGCGACAACAAGGCATAGACACCGCTGCGCCGCGGACCTCTCCCTGGGATGCATCCTGATCAGAACTTCGAGGATGGTCCGGCCGTGGCGACGAGGGCTCTCCAGGACGAGCAGCAATTTTTGGTACCTCTCCCTCCTCTCGAGGACGAACGCGCTCGGACCAGAACTTCAAGGAGAACCCAGCCGTGGCTACGAGAGCTCTCCAGGACGAGCAGCAGGTATAGGTACCCTCTTCTCCTCTGGACGAGTGCGTCCCGAGCAGAACCTCGAGGATCATCCAGTGCTGGCGACGAGGGCTCTCCAGGACGAACCGCGCTTGTCGGCACCTCTTCCTCCTCCAGGAGGACGAGGGCGACGACGCCGACCTTGAGCAGGGACCGACCGTGCTGGCATTCCTAAACGCCCACCACGACATGTTCTCAGAACCAGAGAGTGTTCTCAGAACAGAAGAAAGGTTCTTAGAACACCAAGCCGACGTGTTACAGCAAGGCGGCCTCAGCCAGAAATGTTCTGAGAACATTTCGTGTAAACAAACCGAGATCTGGTGGGCCTACATAGAAACAGCGCGGATTTCGCGGATCCGTGCCGGACCCCCCTCCCCGTCGCGCGGAGCGCGCCAGGGGCGGCGCCAGAGGCGCCGTTTGGGCGCTCCAGCGCAGATCCAAGAAATCCACGCGCACCGTCGAAAGTTTCCGTTTATGTCCTTTTTCCTTCTTCGGCTATCGGAAGGCCAGGGCGCCTCGTCGCTGCTTGACTCCTCCGCCTCCTCCTCCTCCTCCTCCTGTCCTCCTCCTCCTCCTCCTGTCCTCCTCCTCTCCTCCTCCTCCTCCTCCTCCTCCTCCTCCTCCTCCTCCTCCTCCTCCTACTGACGATCGCGGCCGAGCCCCGCGCCGCGCGGCCCGTGCTGTCCACCTCGCCCAAGCACAGGTCCGCGCGCGGCCGGGCCAGCAGCAGCTCCAGGCACCTCTGCTGCCCCGATGGCTGCGCATGAAATTGGGCATGTCCCTCTACAGGAGGAATATTCATAAATAGTTTGAAAGGAGTATGGGGACGATTTGTCTACGATGTTTCGAATATGTTTGAATAATTTAACCTTTTAGTCCAAAATCCGCCTGTAGGGGGCCATGCCTGACCTGAGCTCAGCAAGGAGACGGAGGAGGAGGAGGATCAGGAGGAGAAGCAGGAGGAGGAGGAGGAGGAGGAGGAGGAGAGGGAGGGGGGGGGCTCAACTCGTATCCTGAACACGTGGGTCTAACGAGATACATTCGCCAAAGCGCGGGCCAAGACGTCGAGCCAACACGCAGCGTGTTGACACGGACGTCTAGAGTCTAGAGCCCGGGTGCGTGCTGCGTCCCAGCACAGGCGCAGCGATGCAGCTGAGCCAGGCACTGCTGCGCCGCGGCCGCGGCGTGCTCCAGCGCCGACGCCGAGAGGGCCAGGTGCAGCGCCGGCAGCACGTCCTGGGGCCGAGAGGCGGCAGAGGCGGGCTCATCATCGCTCCTCCTCCTCCTCCTCTTCCTCCACCTCCCCCTCCTCCCTCATCGCTCCTCCTCCCTCCGCCTCCACATCCTCCTCCTCCTGCTCAGCCCCCGCGGCCCAGGCTGCGACCCACGGGGGGGGGCGACGCGCTTCCCCGGGCATGTCCGTGCACCTGCCTCGACACATCCTCTAGGTGGGCGATATGTGTGCCGCGGGCGGCCATGGTGCTGTTTTGAGGTTGCATGTGGAACCAGCTGTACGTTGCCGATAAGTCAGAACGGCAGATGTTAGGATATGATAAAGCAGTTCCGAGGCTGCCAAGATAGTGCTCTCTCTGGGACTCGGTGTAGCACCGATCTGCCGTGTCTGGGGCAGGATGGACAAGTATCAGAGATTTCAGTGGGGTCGGAGTGCTGGTTCCGCACGGAGGCCGACGGATTGCTCTCTCGTGGTACGGGACAGTTTGTTTGATGGTAAGCAAGTGAGGCGTGTGTGGCACTTCTCGGGCGAGATAGCAATCAAGCAAGCTGGGTGCGGTACGTTGCAAGTCGTCCGTGAGTGATGTGACCTTCATTGTTGCCTACGCACCCGTCGAACCTCCAGGTGGCGCTGGGCGTGCTGCTGCTCGTCGGGCTTGCCATAGGTTCTGGAAATATCTCGAGTCGCTTGTGGATGGATTGCCTGGTCATTCTGTTCCCCTGCTGATGCTTGATGACATTGCGAGAATGGGTAGTATAGCTAGTGGTACAATCGGATTTGGTTGGACACTACACGCGAGAGGACACAAAACCCTTCCGAGAGCCACATTGCCGCAGGAATGTAGGAAGCATGGGTCGCGAGACACAGGACACAAGGGTACCCTTGATTTGGCAAGGTCGATCTACTAATCTGGGCCGACTGTAATTCGGGGCATTGTGAGACGGATCGTGAAAACAAGAATCATGCCCGTTTCGCCAGCCGCTCGAGTCTCACCATCTTTGTGCCGTGAACACTTACTTCCAGTGCGGTCCTGCCTCCTACCATGGCAATGGCATCCGCACTGCGCGAATGCTACTATGGAGGCGCTGATAAACGTCCGCAAGTGCGAAATGTGGGAGAAGGCGGGAGAGGCTCTGCAGCTGGTCAACACACTGACAAGAAGAGATCACGTTCCGCTGGTGTCGCTTCTGGAGCTAAGGCCTTTTTTTCCTGAAGAGCATGGGTTTCGCTGGGGACACAAGAAGCTGAATCGAACAAATCTGTATGCCATTCGCCGACGGGAGTTCCTGAAGCCGTGAATCGCGGGCTGGGTCAGGTCGGCTTCGAGAATAGCGAAGCTGTGGGGCAATGCTCAGGTGATATGTTGGTTTGCGTGCCTACAACGCAAATCATCATATTGCTAGGGACTGGTTTGAGCAACCGTCGAAGAAGGTCGATCGACATGCTGAAACTTCGGAGGCTCTAGCAAAAAGAGTCCGCATGCGATTGAAGCTGAGGCAACTGACGCAGCGTAGCCCTCCCCCTTCCCTTCCTCCTCCTTGGGGGTGTGATCCTCTCCGCCTCCTCGCCCTTCTCCCTGATGCTGCGAGTGGCTACACTGCGAGTGCGTGCCAGCGTGTTTGAAATTCGTGTTTTCCCATGAGTGTTCTGTCCAAACATGTCGTTCGGTGTCGGCGGGAGGATCGGGAGGTGCGGCGGTTTGAGAGAAACGACAGGAACTGTTTTATCGGTCTGCGTGTCGCAGAGCTGGAGGAAGCATGGCAAGGGCTGAGTGGCTAACATCGGCGGCTGCACGGGCTGTTTCAAGGCGGCCGAGTGGCAAACACCTGGGTCCGAAGTTGCGTTTATACGCGGCCCTTCGGGCCTACCTGGACTCGTCGACGTGGAGGGAGTTTCTGGAAACGCCTGGTCCTGAGGGTAGTCTTGCTTCGAGGGGAAGCAAACTATGATGCTGCACTTGATGCCTGGTTCACTTGTGCGCCTTGTAATGATGATACGGCGGAGGGGTGCAGGCTGCCGAAGAAGACCATGGTCCGATCTCGGGGGCCTTTGAACGAACAAGGTTGCGCAAGACGTCCCCTGAATGGTCCTTCCCTACTGGTATCTGGAGGATGTTGTTCCGGCCGCAGGAGTGCAATCGCGTGCTGGGGTTGGGAGGGGCGAGCAGGACTGGGACTTCGGTACTATCAAGTACTGCTTGTTTAATAATACGGTTAGTATTCGTCTCCGTTCAGAGGCTCCGCTTATTTGGCACTGCAGTCAAGTCTTCACGCTGAGCAAGGGCAAGGGTAAACCTGATTGCAAGGGGCTTAGATCGGCTCATAGTTTGAATGCCCTTGGCAAAATATACTACAACTGTCCCTGGAAGTCTCACCCTGGGGTAATGAGGCAGGCATCGCGTGTCTATGCTTACAGGCACTTGAATGTGCCGATGGGGTTCTTGAGCTGGGGATTGGGGCCGTATCTCTTCCAGAGGATACGGTTGCACCTGCTTGGTTCCTGGGAGCAGATCATTGCTGCCTGGATGGGTATGGGCTTAGCGTCAAGATTCCGTGGCTTAATCATTGTCTGGGGGGGAATGATGATGCTCGTGTCGCTCTGTGTTCTTGGCCCGATCGTGCGAACGACATTTCTGTCAACAGCTTTGCTGATGACCTGTGCCGAACTCAGCTGCTGCGATCGTGCGACGGGTTTGTCAGACTAAATGCTGCCAACCTGGCTCGTCTTCAGCACATACTTGCTATCGGTGGACGTTCTCTGAACGGGGGCAAGCAAAATAGCCTGGTGCACTTTGTCCGTCATGGGGTTCACGCGTCGAAGGCGTGTTTTCTCTGGCGCTTGCGACAACCATGTGGGTTCCTGGAAGCTTAACACTGGAAATGAGGTTCCCCGCCACATGAACAACTACTGTCGTCAACACCTGCCGTTTTCGTTATGATGGGAGCTGTAGTGATGAATATCCTCGCAGGCTTCAGACGGCTCGTCGGATTTGTGGGATGCTAGGAAGGTTTTGGCACAGTTGCGCGAATATTCGAAAGAAAAATATTGAGTACCAATCAGTCATTGAAAGATCTCTCACGTCGGGACCCGTTTCCTTTATTCCCAACCATCCTGTGGTGTTGGGTCCTCGTTTTGAAGAGACGGTGCCCCGCGTTCTCCTTCCTTCCTTCCTTCCTTCCTCCCGCTGCCTCCTCCCCCGTCCCATCATCATCATCATCAACACCCAATCCGGCACACCCCTCACACGTTTCGTGGCTCCATAGGGAGCTCCACCGAAGGCCCCAGTGCCCGCGGCCGCATGCGTCACCCACACCCATTTCGGCACACCCCCCACACGTTCCGAGGCTCCATAGGGAGCTCCACCGAAGGCCCCAGTGCCCGCGGCCGCATGCGTCACCCACACCCATTTCGGCACACCCCTCACACGTTTCGTGGCTCCATAGGGAGCTCCACCGAAGGCCCCAGTGCCCGCGGCCGCATGCGTCACCCACACCCATTTCGGCACACCCCTCACACGTTTCGTGGCTCCATAGGGAGCTCCACCGAAGGCCCCAGTGCCCGCGGCCGCATGCGTCACCCACACCCATTTCGGCACACCCCTCACACGTTTCGTGGCTCCATAGGGAGCTCCACCGAAGGCCCCAGTGCCCGCGGCCGCATGCGTCACCCACACCCATTTCGGCACACCCCTCACACGTTTCGTGGCTCCATAGGGAGCTCCACCGAAGGCCTCAGTGCCGCCGCCCGCATGCGTCACCCCCACCCATTTCGGCACACCCCCCGCATTTCTCGCACGGCAGGGTCATCACCACGGTGGCGTGCCAGGGGCGCACCATGCGCGAAGGCGACGGGGCGGGGGAACGGCGCTCCGGGGGCGGCCAGACCTCCGGGGCGCGAGCAGTCCGCGGCCAGACCATCTCTCGGTCCTGTGGACTCTCGCCCTGGGCCGTCGGCTGCCCGGCGCGCTGCTCCCTCGGTCGACGTCGCCCAGGCGTGATCCTGGATTGCGGCCGCCACGAGGTAGGGAACGGCAAGAAGGAGGACGACGACTGGTGGCTGGAGCTCTACGTGCTGCTCTCGCGCGCCACGCGCCACGAGGACCTCCTGCTCATGCGGGCGCCGCGCATCGAGTTCTTCCTGGCAGGGCCGCCGCAGGGCTTGCGGAAGCAGCTGGAGCAGTTTGCGGCGCGCACGAAGCGGTGCAGGAGGGAAGCGACGGCCCTCGCCAGGGAGCTCGGCTTCACCGAGTTCATCCGCGAGGCCTGACCTGAGGAGCGTCTCCCCCGAGCCGCGCCTTCTCTCGACTGCCCGACTAATTGTTTGGCCTCGCGCCGCGGACGACCCGCGCGCGTCGCTGGGACCCTCTCGGGGCGACCAGCGCGCGTCGCGGGAACTCCGTGCTGCGGGGGGCCCGGCGCCTCGTTCGCCCGTCGTCGCTCTGCCCAGCGGTCAGAGACTTGCCCGCTATCAGCCAGCCAGTTAGCTAGTCAGCTCTCTCTGCTTCGCGCAGCGGACGACCCGCGCGCGTCGCTGGGACCCCGCCCGGGGCGACCAGCGCGCGTCGCGGGGACTCCGCGCTGCGCTGCGCCCGCAGCCTTGGATTTTGGAGTGCGCGGGCAAAGAGGAAGGAAAAGAAGAGCCGAAAGCGGGCGCGATCCTCGCAAGAGGCGTGCCGACATGGGCGTCGCGACGTGCGGACGCTGCCGTCGGGGTTCCCGCGGAAGCTGCCTGCGGCGGCCACGCCCAGTGTCACGTGTGTTCGGACAGGCATGCTCGACACTTACACTAGGCGTTTCCATGATCGCACTCATGCAAATATATTCACTCGCGCGCAGACCCATTCATACTCAGATTCCCTCGCGCTCTGACTCACCCGCGTTCTTTCTCTCGTAATCAGATCTATCGTATTCCTTTGCGTTGTGTACCCCGCCACATTTCGGCACACCCCTCATGCGGTTCGTGGCCCCATAGGGAGCGCCACCGAAGAAGATACTCACAATTGCGATACCCACAACTGCATATGGTTGGGTCCTTCGCCAGGATAATTTGTTCGGTTGACTGCTGTGAGCGCCCTCGTGGAGTACAAGCGATTCTTGCTCGAAAGGTAATTTTGGGGATGGGATGCATGAAGGAGGATGTCGATGGAAGTATTGAGTACAAAGCTCGTTCTACTCGCGATATTTACTGCCAATTACGCTTGTTGTCCTGTATATTTGCGGCTGCGCACTCAGCGTCTGAAGCGGGTTCAGAACATTGTGCGCTGGCCACTCGGTAATCTGCAGCTTATCGGTGGAATGTTCGGAATCGCAGAAGGGGAGGACGACAACTTCGTGGATCGGGAGGGATACTTCGTGGGTAAGCCTCGGGGGTGGTGGCAAAGTGTATGTCTGATGTCTTGGAGTATGCTAAGTTGCTGAGCTCTCTGAGGTGGCGTCGGCTGCGCAGAGCTACCCTGCGGCGCTCTTCTGTGACCTGGATGTTAGGTCCTCGCTCCTGGCTGAAGATCAACAAGTCTTGTAAAGCGACTGCGCATGTAAAAAGATACCCCCTCCTGCTGAGGTTAAGATCCCTGTCCCTCCTCCGCCCTCCGCCTCCCTCTCCTCTTCCCCCCCTCCTCCGTCCCACGTGTTCAATTGTGAACTCAATCTTTGGGGCGCCTAGGGGTGTCCGTAGGGCGTCGTTCCCGACTAGGCGACAGCTACTACTTCATCAAGCTAACTCTCGTCAATCTAACCATGGTCATCGCATGGTGCCTCGTATTGCTACGATCCCAAATGCGTGTATTCTAGCTGGCAACTTCTGAATTACTTAAAGATAACTTAGTGAACATCTGGAAATGTTTGGAGGGGGGAAATGCCCACGGTCGAGGGGGTCTGCGATTCAACATGTTCATACAACTACCCCACCGTACGAATGCGAGTTGTGTGCGATTAGTTTCAGTAGCTGTGAAACTGCCCAACCGCATTTCCATTCACATCGTCGGTTAGATTCGCGAGTGTTTGTTCTCTGCTCAGAGCATGCAGCGCAACGGAGTGCTATGCTCGGCAAGACGGGAGCCAAGCCTGCTGCTGCCGCTGATGGAGGGAAGGAGGAGGGGCATCAGGCTCAGAAGCGTGTGGCGATGGCATCTACCACGGGAGCCAAGGCTGATGCTGCTTTGAAGCTCGGGGTGATTAGCGCGCAACGCTCAAGGCTTCTCGAAGCAGGAGTGACGTACCAATTCGCCATGGAAGTTGAGGATCCTCTCGATGTTGCCACGAAGCAGGCTCACGATCTGGAAAATCTGCCCAGGGTGAAGGGACAAAAGGGCCACAAACTCGGAGCTCCTGACTCTTTCCGATTCGCGGCGGCGGCTCTGACTCTCTGCAGCAAGGGCTCGGAGGCTCAGCTGTCTGTGATTCGCAAGTGCATGGGCAATGCCGTTCCAGGTTCGATTCAGGCGCAGCTGCAGGATCGCTTGTTCAGGACTGAGAAGATGTGTGACTCGAAAGTTAGACGTTTGATTGTCACGCTGGCAGACAAGGACTTGGAGACCATTGTAGTTTCTCTTCTCTATGAGCACATAGGGTTCGAGGTTTTCACTGGCCCAGCGAACTCAGAGATTGGGGGCCGGAATCTGTTGAACCCTCAGTATTCGATGTCTGCCAGCAGCTTGCGCCACTCAACCGCCGTGTGTAATTCGATTCGTTCAAATAGGCTGACGCCTCTTCCGCTAGTTGCTTTGGCGTCTGTTTGGGCACTACTCAGACGCCGAGTACAATTTGTTTCTTTCAGATAGGCGGTCGCCTCTCCGATGGTGCTTTTTAATGACAGTCGGTTCTGAAATGCGGCCGTGCGCCGACAGCTGCCGAGCGGCACTGTCGCCTGGCGCCCCCCAGTCGTGGGGTGCCGAGGCTTGCGAGTGAGAAGGGGCACCCCAAATTCCTCGATCGATCATCTGACCTTGGTCGCAACGGAGCTCCACCACCACCACCACCTCCTCCCTGTCTCCAACTCCTCCCTCCTCCTCCCTCCTCCTCCTCCTCCTCCTACTCCTCCTCCTCCTCCTCCTCCTCCCTCCTCCTCCTCCTCCTCCTCCTCCCTCCTCCTCCCTCCTCCTCCCTCCTCCTCCTCCTCCTCCTCCTCCTCCTCCTCCTCCTCCTCATCATCATCATCATCATCATCATCATCCTCTGGGAGGGCCCGCCCGAGAGAAGCGGCCGGCGCAGAGCGAGCCAGCGAGCCGCCCAGGCGCAGCAGCCGTCAGCTGAGAGGCGGCCGAGGGCGCGCCGAGGAGGCGGCCCGAGGGGCAGCTGCGGGGGCGTCCACGAAGAGCGGTTCGCAAACGATCGCCCAGCTTGGGACATGATGTAATAATAATAATAATAAGAAGAAGAAGAAGAAGAAGAAGACAAATAATAATACTAATACCAATCAGCGTACGAACAACGTTAATGCAAACAAAGCATGTGATATACAACGATTGCTAAACACGGTAGCACAACAATGCGAATACTGAGACTACGAATACACATAACCAAGCTACTACAACATGTGACACGAGGTATAATAACAGTCAGAAGAGTAATATAGATAATTCTAAGCAGAAGAGGGAACATTGAAAGACACCTCAGAAGAATAATACGATTAATCATAATACAAAGAAGAATAAGCTCAAGAGGCCGCGAGATCTGGGGAGATTTCACGGCCGTGGCAATGATATCCCCTCTGGGCCGCCCCCGACACCTGCCGGGGAGCGGGCGGCGGAGCCGAGAAAGCCCGCTCAGAGGAGAGGCTGGAGCAGAAACGGTGTTGCCGGAGGTGGCGGCGGCGGAGCTGAACGAAGCAACCGCCGCCTCGTCGTCGCCCCCCCCCCCCCCCCCCCTCCCCTTCTGCCCCCCCCCCCCCCCTTCCCCTCCTCCTCCTCCTCCTCCTTCTTCTCCTCCTCCTCTTCCTCCTACACCTCCTCCCTCCCCTCCTCCTCCTCCTCCTCCTACTCCTCCTCCTCCTCCTCCTCCTCCTCCTCCTCCTCCTCCTCCTCCTCCTCCTCCTCCTCCTCCTCCTCTCCTCCCTCTCCTCCTCCTCCTCCTCCTCTCCTCCTCCTCCTCCTCCTCCTCCTCCTCCTCCTCCTCCTCCTCCTCCTCCTCCTCCTCCTCCTCCTCTGTGCGCCTCCCAGTCCTCCTGCTGCCCCTCCTCCTGCTCCTCGCGCCTTCTCCTCGTTCCTCGCTTCCTCCTCCCTCCTCCTCCTCCTCCTCCTCCTCCTCCTCCTCCTCCTCCTCCTCGCTCGTCGGTCTTTGCCCTCCTCCCCCAGCCCTTGTCCTGATAAACAACTCCTGCCTGTCGCACCCCCAACCGTGTTGGTAGGGCGGCCCGGGCGTTTCGTTTGACACATCCTCTCCGTTGATGATGATGAAGCTTGAAATTTGCAACCGTTTCGAGGATGGAGGGGTGGGGTCATTTTGCTCAAAGTCACTCTCGCCTTCGCGCCGCGCACATTCGTCTCAAAAGTTTGCAGCAGCTTCACGGGTGGAGGGTGAGTCGTTTTCAAAATGTGGCTCTCGCTTTAGCGTTGCGAGCATTTGTCTGAAACGTATATCAAACAATGATGGAGGGCGGCTCCTTTTCAGACTGTGGTTCTCGCCATGACACTGCGCACCCTCATCTTAAAATGTTGCAGCCGCTTCGAAATTCGAGGGCGGTTCCTTTTCATCACTTGGCTCTCGCCATAGCGCCGCGCACATTCATCTTAAAAACTGCAGCAATTTCAAAGATGGAGGGCAGCGCCTTTTCAAAATGTGGCACTCGCCCTCGCGCCGCGCACATCCGTCTTCCACGTTTGCGGCGCTGTCAATGGATCGTATGCTTGACGTCCCAGGATCGGCGTTCTGGCACGATCGAGAAGTGTCGCGACGCAAAAAGTTGTTTCCATCCGCTGTAGAAATCCAAGGAATGGTGTTCTGACGCGAATTAAGGTTGCCAGGACGCAAGAATAAAGTTGATCCGCGACACGTAACTCCCCCAACTTGTGTTTTGATGCGGTTGAGGATTCTCAATTGGTTTTCTTCGAGTGCGGCATCCCCCACAATGAAAACAAACTTCTGTAGGGATCCATTAAAAAAAAACTTGGACAGAGGTGCGCTGATCCTCCTCCTCCTCCTCCTCCTCGCTCCTCCTCGCTCCTCGCTCCTCGCTCCTCCTCCTCCTCCTCCTCCTCCTCCTCCTCCTCCTCCTCCTCCTCCTCGTCGCTCATCACGACGACCACGAGCGGCGCGCGCAGCGGCCCAGCGAACGCAAGTCGACAGGGAACGCGGGGGGGGGGCAGCCGGAGCGCGCGGGAATGGTCCTGCAACGGTGGCCCCGAACGCTGCTTTTCATGGGGAACAGCAAGCGGGGGGCAGGGGAAGCAAACAACCACCTTGCGTGCACCATCGAGGCCCCAAGGGAGCTCCTGATGGGCCCCCTCCCTGAGAGCCTCGACCCCTCCCTCCGCACTTACCGCCCCCCCACGAAGTTGGAACCGCCCAGCACTCTGCGGAGACGCGCCGGGAAAGTGCCCCCCTCTTCACCCACCGCTCCCCAGACATGCGACGTCCTGATTCTTTCAGGACGGCGTCCCTGGAAGTCCAGACCCTTTCCCCGGAGCCGGCTTTTTCATCCTGCGTCGTTTCTTGACGGTCCCGGGCCCCCCAAGGGCCGAAAAGAATGAACAACCGCCCGTCCGGATTTTTTACGACGCGATCATACCTTGGTCACCGCCCCGAACTTCGTGGTTGCGAGTACAGTCGGAGCGTTGACCTAAGGAACCCTAAATAAGGAACGAGGCCCCTTTTTTTCCACGAGTCAAAGTTCGATTTCCCATCGAAAACAGAAGGAAAACCTGAGGCAGGCTGCGAAACACGTGAGGAACGCGAAGCCCCTCCTCCAACCAAAAGGGTTCCTTCTTCGGGGCCCCGGCTGTAGGAGTGCGGCACCGCGGGGCTAATCACGGCCGGAGCCCTATGGACTCCGCCCTCCCGCGGAGGCCTCGAGCGAACCCCTGGTGCCGCACGGCGACGGCCCCGGGGGCCCGGGTCTGGGCGGCAGCGCCCCGTGCGGAAGCAGCCGCCCTCCCCCGCGCTGCCGTTCCCTTCCCCCGGGGGCGTCCCAAGGAGGAGGGCTGAAGGGGCCCCAGGACACACAAATAAATACACACAACTAAACAGATGCCCCATATTTTCCTATATATATATATATATATATATATATATATATATATATATATATATTCTGGGTTTCTGTTTTCCCCCCCACTTCCCATATTTTCCCATACTTTCTGGGGAATCGAAGATGACTTGTGTCTATGTGTTTCTTTTCCTCCTGAAGGGCGTCCGCGCGGCACGAGATGTGCGCGCGCGCGCCTGCGGTGGGCACCCCCGCCGCGCTCTGCGACGCCGCACAAGCAGGTGTGGGCAACGCAGAGAGGAGGGCGTCCAAGAGGGGGGCTCGCAGCTCACGGCCCGAGGCGCGTGCGCGGCCCCAGGGGGGGAGGGGGACACGGAACGCGCGGAAAGAGAAAGGCGAGGTGCCATGAGACCCAGGGAGGTAACAATCGAAACGATGCCATAAGGAGCCCTTTATAAGGAACGAGGCCCCTTTTCTCCATACGAAGTTAAACTTCGATTTCCCATGGGAAAGCCAAGAAACACTTGAGACTAACTGTAAAACAATTAAGGAACACTGGGCCCCTCCCCAAAGAACAGGGCTCCTTCTCCAGCGGCCCGACTGTATGAGCCTGCTCTTTGAGAGACGCCGGCAAGTTTACTGGCATAGAAGGGGGGGGAGGCTTGAACCTGATGTACAGTGGGGGCGCGACCACAAGGAACCTTCTACAAGAAACCCAAAACTGCGACCCCAGGACGTTCATCGACTTTTGGTGTGGGAACGTCACGCTCTCCATCGCAAACCAATCGAAACCATGGAAGCCCAGGGCACCCTGGAGGCAAGCAGGGTGCTTCTTGGCTTGGGTCTTCACTGTAAGCCGCAAGCGATTTGCACGTGCGGGCGCCAGGCAAGCCGAAAGGCACTTGCACGCCAGTGTTCGTCCGAAGAGGGGCGAGAGAGAGGGGGGGGGGGGGGGGCGAACGCCATGCAAGTAACCTTGCCCGAGCGAAACACAAAAGCAGGCCCTATCATGGCCCCAGCCATGATAGCCACGCCCCCAAAAAAATTCGACGCCTGGCGGCTCTCGGGTCACAACTCGGGCCTCCGGCGGGCCATCGGGAAGATCCCGCCCCCCCCCCCTTGGAAGGCTCTCGACGAGGCGCGCTGGAGGGCACGCCGAGGAGAGAGCACCCCCAAAAACCAAACAGCAGCCTTGCCCCCTTGCCCCCTTCGACGACGAAGACGTCCCCCCCCCTCCCCCCCGCCGTCCCCCCCCCCCCCCTCCGGCGGCGCGCACGAGGGGGCGGCGCGAAGGGGGGGGGCGGGCTCCAGGAAGGCACGGGGCGGGCATCCTGGAAGGCAGGGGCCTTCTTCGAGTGATGGGCAACGATGACAGGGGGGGACTGGAATGGGCGGGGGACATATTGACCCAGAGTCGGCGATGCATCGCCGATAGATCGGCGATAGGCCTCTGACAGCGAATCCGTACCTTCGTGGGCAGGTTGGGGCCATCGGGCCCGTGTCGGGGATCAGTGGGCGACAAATTAGGGATCGATGCATCGCCCCCCTGTGCCTATCCCCCCTATCATTGTCCCTGATATAGTACAGGCCCGACCACAAGAAACCTTCCACAAGAAACCCAACCCTGAGACCCCAGGACGTCCATCGATTTTTGGCGTGGGAACATCACGCGTTCCAAATAGCAAAACCATCGAAACCCAAGAAACCCGGCGCACCCTGGAGGCGAGCAGGGTTTCTCTTGGCATGGGCCTCCAGTGTGGAAGCGCCCCGAGGCTTCCAGGAAGCCTCCAGCACAAAAAGCTGTTGGCGGTGCGCAGAAGGGGTGGAGGGAGGCGGGAGGGCGTCTTAGAAGTGCCCCTGCTTCTTAGAAGGCGCCGGCCTCACATCTCTGGACAAGGCCCGCGCCTTCTGAGAAGCAGGGCCACTTCTATAAGAAGCCCTCCCCCCTCCCCCCCGCCCCCCGCTCTGCGCGTGGCAGATTCCCAGACATGCGACGTCCTGATTTTTTCAGGACGGCGCCCCTGGAAATCTAGACCCTTTCCCTGGGGCCAGTTTTTCGTCCTGAGTCGTTTTTTGCAGGTCCCGAGGCCCGGCGAGGGCCCCCAGGGGCCGAAAATAGTGAAAAACCTCCCGTCCTGATTTTTTTACGACGCCATCATGTCTGGGTTCTGGGCGGCCGCCGTCGACCTCCCCCCCCGAGCGGCCCCCCGGGCGGTCCCTGGCCCCGGGCCCGCGGAACGGCGCGCGGACGCTGCGCTCGACGACGTCCGCGTCGCGCGCGGCCAGGAGCACCTCTGGAGGGCCCCGCGCGCGCCGCCTCGGCCGCGCCGCCTCCTCCAAGAGGGAGGCGCGCTCGGCCAGGACCTTTTTCGGACGGCGTGTCGTCCTCCTCCTCCTCCTCCTTCTCCTCCTTCTCCTCCTCCTCCTCCTCCTCCTCCTCCTCCTCCTCTCCTCCTCTCCTCCTCCCTCCTCCTCCTCCTCCTCCCCCTCCCCCTCCTCTCCTCCCTCCTCCTCCTCCTCCTCCTCCTCCTCCTCCTCCTCCTCCTCCTCCTCCTCCTCCCCCTCCTCCTCCACGGCGGTCGCCCCGCGGCGACACGCCGCCCCCTGGCCAGGCAGATCGCGCGCCGCGCCGCTCCGCGGGGGTGGGGGGCTCTCGGGAACGCTCGGGGCGTGGACGCCTGGGGACCGGCAAGCGGACGGCGCGTCGCGCCGAGGCGTGGTGGGCCAGAACCGGAGGAACGACGAGCTGTCCACCATTTTTTGACCATGACATCAGGATGCGTAGATCTGTGGCAGAATGCAGAGGTAGTCTGACACAGTTTGAAAGCAAGTCGAGACAGGGCCCCTCCCAGCTCTTGGCCCTTCGCCTCGTCGTCCTCCTGCTCCTGCTCCTGCTGCTGCCCCTCGCCTGCCATCACTCGGACGTGCGCTCCGCGCCCAGAGCTTTCGGCCTCGTGCGTCTACTGTTTCGCAAGATGGCCCAAGACTCTCCTCGATGGCCCCTCGCCGAGAAGCAGTGCGCGCGTCCGAGCGATGCCAAGCTCATCCTCGGCGCAGTCCTCCCCCACCCTCCCTCGTCTCCCTCCTCTCGCTGGCTCTCGCACCTGCCCCCTCCTCCGCCTTATCTCCCGCCTCCCCCATAATGCCCCTCCACATCCCTTTTCCTTTGCCCCGTCTTCCGACTGCGTGTACTCCTGGTCCCCAAGCCTGTCGACCTGCTCTTCGTCTTCTCCTTCGGCCACCTTCCCGGATGTCTCATAATTTTCTCTCTGCTCCCCTTACTCCTCCTCCGCCTCCTCCTCCTCCTCCCTTCCTCTTCCTCCTCCCCGCTTCCTCCCTGTTCCCCTCCCTCTCCCTTTTCTATCCTTCTCCCACTTCGCTCCTCGAGGGGTTGGAACCTGCAATCGGGGAAGCTGTAAAGCCACGGCGTCGCGGAGGCACTACCTGCCTCCTCTTCCTCAGTGGGGCCCTCGGATCTGCGAAGTTCCCCCTTTTCCTCCTCAGCCCTGCACGCCTCCCACCCCTCCTCCTTCCCGCCTCCCTCCACCTCTCTCCTTCCCCGTCCTGTTCTCTTCTCCTCCCCCTCGCTCCTTCCTTCCTATCCCCCTCCTCCTCCTCCTCCTCCTCTTCCTCCTCCTCCTCCTGCTCCTGCTCCTGTTCCTGCTCCTGCTCTTGCTTCTGCTTCTCCTCCTCCTCCTCCTCCTCCTCCTCCTCCTCCTCCTCCTCCTGCTCCTGCTTCTCTTCTTCCTCCTCCTCCTCGTTGTCGTCGTGCTTCTCGTCATTCTGCTGCGGCTGCTGCTGAAGCTGCTGCTGCTGCTCCTTCTCCTCCTCCTCCTCCTCCACATCCTGCTCCTCCTCGTCCTCTTCTTCTAGCTTCTCCTCCTCCTCCTCCTCCTGTATCCTCAGTCTGCGAGCTCCCTTCACGCGCTTCTCTGCATTGTGAGTAGGTCCCTGCCTCGCTGGGATATCAAATCGCTTGGCGCCGTCGCCGCAGGTGGAGCAGGAGGAGAGGAGGCAAAGGAGGAGGAGAAGGAGGAGGAGCAGGAGGAGGAGGATGAGGAGCAGGAGGAGGAGGAGGCGGAGGAGGCAAAGGAGGACACAACTGCCACCCCCCCACAGCGGTTGTTCAACCTCGGAGGTCCCAGAGATATGGACGACAGCGGCCCTGTGGCATAACTTCTCGGTGGTTCCAACTCTGGGAGACTCAAGTGCGATCGATGCCTGCGGGATCGCGACGATCATGGGATCCCGCGAAAGAGACGCGCGTGTCCCACCAGCACGGGCGTTCGACCTGAGACATCCGACCAAATCTGGGCGCGAACGGGCCCGTGATAACAACCATACTAGAGGAGGAGCAGCAGCAGCATCAGGAGGAGGCCTCCCTCACCCTCCTCCTCCCTCCTTCAGTCCAGCTCACTGCGGAAGCATGTGTCAATGCCACCCGCTCCAACCAACTGAAATGCTCAGGCCTCAATCTCCAAATGGCTCTGATCCGCCCAATTCACGCCGAATCTGGTGAGGAGCCAGGCATGGTGCCACTTCTCCTCCCGCAAGCCATTAACACATTCAGAGAGCTCATCTGGCTCCGCTCCCCCTGATATCTGAACCTCGTGGACGATGCACGGATGAGAGCCAGCAGATCAGAGGGGGAAGGCGAACGGTGGCATTTGACCGTCCAAGCTCGGTATTGTCAAGCCCAGGAGGTCCCTGCGGGTCCCAGAAACATCCAGAAGGCTCCAGGAGATCCGGAGATGCCACAAGATGTCCCAGGTCCCAAGGAGGCGAGGCTCCAGGAAGCCCCAGTAGGCCCATATGCCCTAGGAGGCCGAAGCAGTTACAAGATTGCCACCACTCGTGCTCAGACTCACTCATACGCAATTGCACTTTGTGCCCGCTCGAACTCAGATTCGGTCGTCCCAGGTCTCGCATCTCCAGGCGGACTGCCACTCATACACATTGATCTTTAATCGCTCACATCTGGGCGCACTCATACTCAGACTTATTCGAATTAAGGTTCACTCATACTGAGGGCCCATACTCAAGTTCAAACGCACCCACACCACCCTGACCCAAGTACTCATTGTTCATACTCAGACTCACTCATACTCAGACGCGCTAACACCCATACCCACTCATGCCAAGACATTTTCATACTCAGACCCAGCCGTGCTGGTAGGCATTCACACCCAATTCTCCGTACTCAGCTCCAATCCTGCCCAGACCCACTCTCTTTCGTGCTCAATCTCTCAATGCTACTTGTGTCGGGCCCACTCATCTCCATCATACGTAATCGCACGCAGACTCGATCAAGTGAGGCCGATCAGACTGAGAAGTGATCATATCAGATCCAGTTACACTCAGACTCGGTGTTAGTCAGACCAATTCACATCCAGACCCACCCATGCAATATTCACTCATACCGATCCGCTCAGACCCATGCGTGCACACACGCACTCAGACTCACCCGCTCATACCTGTTCACTGTCAAACTCACTCGTACCCAACCTCTCATGTTGAGTGGGACATATCCAATGGCACTCGTCCTCTGCCCCGCTCATTTTTGGACGCACTCGCTTAAACACCCCCTGCACACTCTAGACATTTATATTGACGTGCACCTAGACCCAATCATACTCGGACCGACTCGTACTGGTACACGCTCACACCTGGTCCCACATACCCCGACGCACCCGGAACCAGACTCATCTGTACCCAGCCGCTCATACGCACTATCACTTGCACTCAGACTCGTCCGTACATTCTTATGCGCGCTCAACAACAACACAAACAAGAACGATAGCTAGACATAGATATAGAGAGAGAGAGAGAGAGCGAGCGAGAGAAATAAGTATGCACATGTTTTGATCTCCGCTCCGAGGAGGTGGGGGGAGGAGGAGGAGGAGGAGGAGGAGGAGGAGGAGGAGGAGGAGGAGGAGGAGGAGGAGGAGGGGGAGGGGGAGGAGGAGGAGGAGGGGGAGGAGGAGGAGGAGGAGGGGGAGGAGGTGGGCTCGTGCCTCCGAGACGCGATCCTCCCGCTCATTTTTGGAAGCCTCCGGTCCTGCGCGGCTGCTTCTGGCCCCGGCACGGGTGCAGGCGGCCAGACACCGAACACCACCATTTTTTTTTGAGCTCCACGCTCTGTCCGCCACGTGTAGCGAGGCACCCTGCGGCGGGGGGAGGGCGCCAGCAGGCGGAACAAATCCGCCACGGCACGCACCAGGGCCACAGGGGGCCTACCACCAAGGAGCCCAGCCCTGAGACCCCAGGAGGTCCATTGATGTTTGGTGTGGGAGCGTCGCGCTTTCCACAGCCAGACCCTCGAAACACAGGCAACCCAGGGCATCCCGGAGGCAAGCTGGGCGTTTCTCGGCGAGGGCCCCCCACTGTTCGCTGAACACTAGGGCATGACCTGGCACTTTTTCTCCGTCGGCGGCGAGCAGAGGCAGTCCGCTCCAGCGTGGGGCTAATCGGGGCAACCGACATGCGAATTGTCCGCGCGGGGGGGTGGGGGGGGGGCATGAGCTAGAACATGGTGCACTGGAGCTCAGCCCCCCAACAACAGTTCGGCATGGACGGCTTGCGCAGGCTTGCTCTGACATGTCTCCCACGGCTTGCAGGCTTGAGGCTTGCTCGCGCCTTTGCTTTCTGGACAGCAAGTCTTGTGCAGACGGCGTCAAACTACTGATATGACATTCCTCCAACGTGGGAGTCGGGAGATCCACCCGAGTCGCCTGGCTACGGCAGGTGCACCGAATTTGCTGCAAGCGGCTCAGGCAGCCGAGCGCTTTGTAGCACCACCGCCTTGCATTGAGAGCCTGCACATAATAACGCCGAGGGCGCCACGATCGGAGTGAATAGATCTGCTGCCGCCACGACGTCCCATGATGCACTACGCGAGGCAGTCTAATTACATGCACTTGGACACGTTCACGTACACATCGATGCGTGAACGAGTTCCAAACTGAGATGCCAGGAGGACAGGCGAAGTTGCACTGGAGTGCGCGGGCGCCTGGTACACATTGGATTACCAGGGCATGGCCCGAGTTGAATCTAGCTACAGCCTCGGTCGCATGATCACCCCGCGGGCCCAAGGAGCTGAGGGACAACCGAACCATATCGCCCCTGGGCGAGGAAACTCCGTACCCCCTCCTTCCCACTTCCCCCTCTTTTTGTGGATGGCCGAGCTTGGCACGGAGCAAGATCGGTACGCTGCCCAACGACCAATGCTGTCCAAAACCGACAGCGGCCGCTGTGAGGCATGCGGCCCCCTGTCTTAAGTGGACAGCGTTGCAGCGACGCCGACAGCTAACCATGTTCAACATGGACAAAAACTGCTGTCGGTCCCGTGCCCATTTGGTGGCGCGCACAAAGGGGGTAGGGGGAGGGGGAAGGCTTCTTAGAAGGAGGCTGCTTCTTGCAAGGCGCGGGCCCTCTTGATAGATGCAGGGCCGGCGCCTTCTGAGAAGCAGCCTCCTTCTAAGAAGCCCTCCCCCCTCCCCCTACCCCCTTTGTGCGCGCCGCCAACCCATTCTTTCCGTACCCATTTCTGCGGGCAATAGTTATATCCACATCCAGTGCGTCTTGGATTCTTGGGCTCTCTTCCCCAGAAACCGTAGACGCACTGGATGCGGTTAAAAATCTGGCCCCAAGAGGCTTGCTTTTATCCATATCCAGTGCGCCTCGGCGTTGCGGCACCTCTTCCCAAAAAGTCCACGACGCTCTGGATATGGATGTAAGTACTGCCCGCAATTTCGACACCCCACGTTGTTGTCCCTCCTGGTGTGCGGGTCACAGCGTCGCTCTCTGGCGGCCGTGCGGGACGCGCCAGGCACCCGCGGACCGCCCTCGGCACGAGGCGCGGCTGCCGGCAAGCCTCCCGAGGCCGGGAAGCCGAGCGCAGCCCACGAGAGACGGCGGGCCGCCCCCACCCTGAGGGCGTCGTGCCCCCGCGCTCCGCACCCACGCCTCGATGCTGCCGACCTCTCGCCCCATGACACAAACACGACACCCCGGACGTCCGCGCGGATTGCTCGGATCGGCCGGCGCTGGACCCCTCTCCCTGGCGCGCGGCGGCCATGTATCGAGGAATGGGCCCCTCGGTGAGGCCGAAACCAGCTGCATGCAGCAAATTTCGTAACCCCTCCTTTCCCAATCCCCCCCTTTCGTCCGGCCCGAAGGGAGGCCCAGCGCGGATCCGAGAAATCCGCGCGGACCTCTGAGTTTTTTGTTTGTATAATTCGCTCACCTACCGGGGCATGGGGGGCGGCCATGCGACCGTGGAGCTCGAGGCCCGACCTCCGCCGGGAAGGCAGGGCGCGGTCTCTGACGGCGGCGCGCAGAGGGGGGGGGGTGCGGCGCCACGGCGGCGACGGCCACGACGACGCGACGCCCGAAACAGGGCTCGAACTAGACAGTGCTTTCCGTCTCGTGATCGCTTTCGTATGCGGCGTTTCGACATCGGGCGGAAGCGCATGGGGGGGGCAGGGGGGGGGTCTGGCTCCGGACCTCTCCTTAGCGCGACTGTTTGCAACAGTCCGTCCTATGGTGAAGACTCTACCTGCTTGAAACAGGCGCCCCAAAACAGCCAAGATCCACTCCATGGGTTATGCTATGCCCATCATACTTAAGAACCACATCCCAAAAATAATTTCTAGCACTCAGAAAAGTGTCGAAGCAGTGTCGAACGAGTATCGCCTCCCAGGGCCCGACATGTGAAAACCCTCCAGTTTCGGTAATTTCTCGGTGCTCGAAAGTCTTTCTGGTGATCACGGCTAAAAATAAGTTGGAACATCATAATCCATGGGGGGAGGGGGTGTACGAGGGTTCGCGCCGATCGGCAAAACAATGGATAAGAAAACGATCACCTTCGGTTCCTCGTTCCGTCTCCGCTCCACCCTTGATGCAAAAAACGGCATCAACACGAGCACGGCCCACGAGATAGCCCAAACGTCGGTTAGCTCGAGCCATGCGGCGACAAGGGGACGTACGCAAGATGGCATAGCGAACTCACGCCACGGCTTACGCGGGCGGCCAGCGTAGCACACCGCTTGGAGAAGAGGGCACTTACGCGCGGCCTTACGTGGGAAGCTTGCGCGCCAGTGTCGGCGCAATGGAACCCGTGTTTCTGCGTAGCTCACGTGTCGACCAGGGCCCCGCCAACGGGGACTTTTTGATAAACCATGCCAGGTGGAAGTTCATATACGCCCACTGCCTGGTGCATCGATCTTCGGGGACCTCGCCAGGCGGTGGATACGAATAGATTTGGCCTCCCCCGAACCCGAATATGTCCCGATCCACCGCCTGCCGATGTCCCCCAAGAACGACCCCGGCGGTGCAGGAGGCGCCGCTGGGGAGCTCCACCGCAGATCCGAGAAATCCGCGCGGACCTCCGACTGTTTCTGTTCATGCAATTACAGGCAGCGAGCGAGGGGGGGATGTGAGAAGGAAAGGGCCTTCTCAGAAGGCGGCGGGGCTTCTCAGAAACTCTCGCAGCTTCTGAAAGGGCTTTTTGTTGCGTCTTCGGGGGAGGCTCAGAAGACTTCTTAGCAGGCCAAGGGACTTCCGAGCCTTCTGAGAAGGCCTCCTCCTTCTCCCTTCCCCCCCTACGCTCGCCGCCGAAGGTCGTCGTCCTGGCCCTCGGCGTCGTCTTCGTCGTCAGTCGTCAGGTCGTCGTCGTGGTCCTCGACGTCGCCGCCGCTGGCGCCGCCTCCGTCGCCACTAACAGGGACAACGATAGGGGGGGACTGGCACAGGGGGGGATGCATCGACCTGCAATCGGCGATACATCGCCGATAGATCGGCGTTAAGCCTCCGATCGTGAATCCGCACCTTCCTGGGCAGGTTGAGGCTATTGGGCCCCTATCGGCGATCAATGGGCGATTGTGGGTCGATGCATCCCCCCCATCTGCCCATCCCTCCCCCCTCGTTGCCCCCGATATTGCCACCCCATCTGCGCGCCACCCGCGCCCGGGGCGGTGGACGCGGGTGCCGCGAGGCGCGCGAGCGCGTGCAGAGCCGGGCATGCACGGGGGGCGCCCTCTGGTCAAGACCGCCGGGCGCTGCCAAAGGTGTCCCCATATCCGAACCTGGACAAAAATCACGGCGCGGAGGGTTGCCGCTACGTTCGGCCTCGGGGGGGGGGGGGGGGGCGTACCTAGAAGAAGAAAAGAACTGCATAAACACAGACTTTTGGCGCTCCGCGCGGATTTCTTGGATCCCGCTGGGCCGCCCTCCCTGGCGCGCAGCGCCAGAGGCGCCGCCCAGGGTGGGTCCATCGCGGATCCCAGAAGTCCGCGCGGAGCGCCAAAAGTCGGTGTTGATGCCGTCTTTTCTTCTTCGATTACCGGGCCTCGGGACCAGCCGTCAAAAAACGACTCGGAATGTAAAACCGGTCCCGGGGAATGGGTCCCGACTTCTGCGGTCGACATTGCGAACAAATCATGACGTCGGGAGCCGGGGTCTCTGGCCCAGGGTGTCCCCAGCTTTCCGCCCCCTGGAGGGCCTCTCTTGGCCTCGAGAGGGGTGCTCTGGAGGCCATGGGGGGGTGCTTGGAAATCCATGGGGCGCCTATGGAGGAACAGACCACGCCATAAATATGATTTCTCGGAGGTCCGCACGGACTTCTGAGGAGTTATGCTTATGCCGTTGAAAGCAGCTTCGGCCTTATCCCGATCCCTGATTGACAAGCCCAAGTGCGATGACCATTAGGGGTGCGCCCTCAGAAACTGAGGGACTCCCAAATATCGGCATCGAGATAAGGTGACGCCAATCAGAAAAACTTAAGGATCGGCATCGAGATCAGGTGACGCCAATCCTAGAAATATTGGCGTCGAGATACTGTGGCGCCAATCAGAACGATGGGGATGTTTAGGCTGGTGGCCTTGGGCCAGAGACGCCCCTGGCAGCACTCGTTAGCCAGCGGCGAGCCCAAGGGGGGAGTGAAGGGGGGCGGGCCCTCTCAGAAGGCTCGGAAAGCCTCGGGCTTCCCCGAAAAGGCAGGAAGCTTCTCAAAGGCACGAAAGCTTCTGAGCAAAGGCCCGCCACCTCTGAGAAGGCCTTCTTCGGGGTAGATCACAATCCGCTATGCGTAGCCTGTGCACAGGCCTGTCATAGGCTTGCGCATAGCCTATGCATAAGCCTATGACGGACGAGGCGCACAGGCCCTGAGAAGGCCTATCGATAGGCCTATGATGGGCCTGCCGATAAGCTATGCATAGCCCTGTCGTAGGCCTACCGACAGGCTGTGCATAGGCCTATGACAGGCCTATCGACAGGCTGTGCACAACCCACCATCGACCTGTACATAGGCCGATGCACAGGTGTGCACAGGCCTCTACTCTGTCTGAGCACAGCGCGCGAGTATACTCGAACACGCGGCGAACAACCTATGCACAGCCTATGCGCAGGCCTATCACAGGCCTGTGGACAGGCGGTGCATATGCCTAATGCGGAGCCTGTGTAAGGCCTGTAGAGGGTGCGACGTTCCCGTATGTATAGCCTACGTGCAGGCCCGAACCCAAGGCCCGCGACAGGCCTATGCATAGTCTGTGCATAGGCCTGTGGTACACCAGCGCACAGGCTGCGCACTGATCTGCAGGCTGTGAGCACTGGGACAGCGTGAACCAGATCTTCCAGGCAGCCCCAGGACAAGTCCAAGATGACATCCCATAACCTCTAGACATTCAAATGCGAGCCCAGAAGCGGAGGAAAGAAGGAAGAAAAGGATGACAGGCATCCCAGAGAGGGCTGGAAAGGTCACCCTTAGACGGGGCGGATTTTAGGGTGACCCTCTGGGAAGCGCGAGGGCCTTCCCAGAAGATCCCGAAAGGCCACCCTAAAACGGAGCAGATGTTAGAGTTGTTCCTTGGGAGGCCTATGGGCAGGCCTGTGGACAGGCTGTGCACAGACCTGCTATGCACAGGCCTGTTGCGGGGTGTCGACAGCCTGTCCACAGGCCTGTGACAGGCCTGTGCACAGGCTATGCACAGGCCTGTCGCGGGGTGTCGCCCCTCGCCCAGGCCCACCACAGGCCTGTGTACAGCCTGTTCACAGGCCAGGCCTGGAACAGGCCAGTGCACAGGCTATGCACAGGCCTGTCGCGAGGTGTCGGCCCTCGCACAGGCCCACCATGGGCCAGTCCACAGGCCTGTCACAGGCCTGTCGACAGGCTGTGCACAGGCCTGTCGCGAGACGTTGGCCCTCTCCCAGGCCCACCACAGGCCTGTGCACAGACTGTCCACAGACCTGTGGTAGGCCTGTGCACAGGCTTTGCACAGGCCTGTCGCGGGGTGTAGACCATCGCACAGGCCCACCACAGGCTTGTGCATAGCCTGTACACAGACCTGTGACAGCCCCGTGCACAGGCAATACACAGGCCTGTCCTGGAGTGTCGGCCCTCGCCCAGGCGCATCACAGGTCTATGCACAGCCTGTTCACAGGCCTGTCACAGGCCTACGCATAGGGTGCGCACAGACCTAAGCACAGGCCTATGCAGAGGCTGTGCACAGGCATGTGTTTCGTGAGCACACAGGCCTCGAGGCAGCCTATCAATTGTCCTATCGATAGGCCTATGGGCAGGCTGTGCATAGGCTTGTCGATAGGCCCATCGATAGGCCTATGGGCAGGCTGTGCATAGGCCTGACACAAGCCTGTGGACAGACTGTGCACAGGCCAATGTTAGCCCTGTGCACAGTCTGTGCATAGGCCCTACGACGGAGGTTCCCACAGGCCTGTATAGACCCTATGCACAGGCCTACGATAGGCCTGTGCACATCCTACGCGTAGGCCTGTGACAGACCTATACATAGCCTGTGAACAGGCCCACAGGGGACCTATCATAGGCTATGCAGAGGCGATCGTCAGGATTGTTGATTGCTTCGGGGACGCACCGACCCGGGTCAATGTACATCCGGGCCAGCTGGGCTTTGCAAGATCGGGCAACATCCTGCAGGATCCTCAAGGATCCTGCACGCTGACCCTGGTCAATGCAATCTCGGCCCTGCAGGATGCTGCAAGATCAGGCGCTCTGGCCGACCCCCGCTTGCATTGACCCCCGTCTCAAAACTCCCGACTGCTCCCGGGGAACTCACAACCTCCTATTCCTCCTCCTCCTCCTCCCCCTCGTCCTCCTCCTCCTCCTCCTCCTCCTCCTCCCTCCTCCTCCTCCTCCTCCTTCCGATACCGGTTCGTGGGCGGCAAAGAGGGGGGCGTCCAAGAGGGTGGGGTGCAAATCATGGCCGGCGGCATGTGCGCGGCGCAGGGGGGGCCGGGGACGTAATGAAATGAGAAGAGGCGCCATGAAATCTGGGGAAAAATCATGGCCCACGCCATGATATCCACCCCCCCTAATCATCACCCCCCTCTTTGCCGCCCCCGACCGGTACTCCCCAGACCTCTCCCGGGGTGCGTTCTGACCAGGATTCCGGGGCGAATCCAGCGGTGTCGACGACGAGGGCCCCCCCAGGAGGGCGAACAAATGGGAAAACGGGCGAAGGTGTGGCAGTATGGGTTCTCCTGATCCCATAACAAAGTGGGAGGGGCCATATTTTTTGGGGGTCTGATTTGAGCTGCGCTGCGTTGGAGGTTTCGGGGGTGGGTGGGTGGGGGGTGGGGGCAAAAGGCCGCTGTTGCATAGCTGGTCTGGGGAGGGGGGTCGACATGGCTCGTCTGGAAGGCTCGTGACCTCTACCACTTCCATGTGAATTCCATACCTTTTCCTCCTCCGAGCTCCTTCTTAACAGGGGATCTTTGACCCCCACCTATCTCAAGCTTCGGGAAGCTTTCGAGTGGACCTACATTTTTTTGGCCCCTTGGGGTGTATCCCAGGGTTCCCTCCCCCCCTACTCTCAGCAGACAAACGTCTCGGGCGGAACTCGGGACTCAAGGGAAACAAACATCGCCCGCGACTTCTCTCGCCTCCCCATGTGTGTGGAAGATGTTGATCGAACAAGAAACAACCCGGGAATTATCATCTCCCCTCCTTTCCTACTTCTCCACCTCCTCCTCCTCCTCCTCCTCGTCCTTCTCGTCCTTCTCCTCCTCCTCCTCCTCCTCCTCCTCCTCCTCACTCCTCACTCCTCACTCCTCACTCCTCCTCCTCCTCCTCCTCCTCCTCCTCCTCCTCCTCCTTCTCCTGTTCCTAGTGCTCCTCCTCCTCCTCCTCCTCATCCTCCTCCCCCTCCTCGTCCTCCTCCTCCTCCTCCCTCCTCCTCCTCGTCCTCCTCGTCCATCCTCGTCCTCGTCCTCCTCGTCCTCCGTCCTCCTCGTCCTCTTCCTCCTCCTCCTCCTCCTCCCCTCCTCCTCCTCCTCTCCTCCTCCCTCCTCCTCCTCCTCCTCCTCCTCCCCCTTCCCTCCTCCACCCCGGGCGCGTCGCCGAAGCAGGAAGAGGAGGGCGGGAGCCCGCTTTTTGTTTCAGACCCCGGCAGGTTCACTTGCATGTGGACGGGGGGCGGGGTGCACGGTTTCCCCCCGGGCCGCAGGCGACCCGAGGAGGGGGAGGAGGACGAGGAGGAGGAGGCGGAGGAGGAGGAGGAGAGAGAGGAGAGAAGGAGAGGAGGAGGAGAAGGGGAGGAGGAGGAGGAGGAGGAGGAGGAGGAGGACGACGACGAGTCGCCTGAGGCCTTCGGAGAAACCGTCCAGGGCAAGGGCGGCCTGAGCCTGAAGCACGCCGCAGAGGACCTGCGCGTGCGGGAACCACGCAAGTCGAAAGGCAACCTGCACGCCATCATTCGCCAGACGAGGGGCGGGGAGGGTGGGTGGGTGGGTGGGGGGGCGAATGCCATGCAAGCAAACTTGGCTGGTGTTGCTTGTTGCTCGAATGATCAACACACACACACATATATATATATATATATATGTATATACACATGTGTGTGTGGTGTGTATGTGTGTGGTGTGTGTTTGTTGTTTCCTGTTAAACAACCGCCCTGGACATCTCACCTCCCCTTCTCCTTCCCCCCCCCTCCTCCTCCTCCTCCTCCTCCTCCTCCTCCTCCTCCTCCTCCTCCTCCTCCTCCTCCTCCTCCTCCTCCTCCTCCTCCTCCGCCTTCCTCCTCCGCCGCCTCCTCCTCCTCCTCCTCCTCCTCCCTTCCTCCTCCTCCTCCATCCTCCTCCACCTTACTCTTCCTCCTCCTCCTCTCCTCCTCTCCTCCTCCTCCTCCTCCTCCCTCCCTCCTCCTCCCCCTCCTCCTCCTCCTCCTCCTCCTCCTCCTCCTCCTCCTCCTGCTCCTGCTCCTCCTCCTCCTCCTCCTCCTCCTCCTCCTCCTCCTCCCATCCTCATTCGCCTTCCCCCCTGCTTCCTCCTCCTCCTCCTCCTCCTCCTCCTCCCGCCTCCTCCTCCTCCTGCTCCTCATCCTTCGCCTCCGCCTTCTCCTCCTCCTCCTCCTCCTCCTCCTCCTCCTCCTCCTCCTCCTCCTCCTCCTCCTCCCCTCCTCCCCTCCTCCTCCTCCTCCTCCTCCTCCATTTCCTCCTCCATTTCCTCCTCCATTTCCTCCTCCATTTCCTCCTCCATGTCCTCCTCCTCCTCCTCCTCCTCTTCCTCCTCCTCCTGCTCCCTCCTCTCTCCTTTTCCTCCTCCACCTCCTCCTCCTCCTCCTCCTCCTCCGCCGCCTTCCTCATCCTCCTCCCTCCTCCTCCTCCTCATCCTGCTCCTCCTCCTCCTTCTCCTTCCTCCTCCTCCTCACTCACTCACTCACTCACTCACTCACTCACTCACTCACTCACTCACTCACTCACTCACTCACTCACTCACTCACCCCATGGCGCACGCCGCGGTGTCCAGCACCTCCACAAGCGCGGCCGCGCCGCCGCGTCGCGCGACGCCGCGCCCGCTGAACCGCAACAGGGCGGGGCACCAAGGGACCCCGCAGGAAAGGGGACAGGGCTCCAAGGCCCTGGAGTAAGGGAAGGCGGGGACCCAAGGCCCAAGACACCCACCAGCAAAGCGAGCCCAAGAGGGGCCGAGGCAGGGCCCACCGCCAGAGGAAGGGAGGGACGCCTCAGAGGGCGTGGGGAAAGAGAGGCGGGGGGCCCAAGGGCCCACGAGGACGAGGGGGGGTGGAGGGGCCGCAAGGGCCAGGGAAAGGGAAAGTGGCGCAAGGCCTGAATCTACGCTCCATGCCGCTGCCACGTCGCGCCACCGCCCGGATAGCCAGCCGCCGTCCAGCCGCCAGGCGATCTCTCCTCCTCCTCCTCCTCCTCCTCCTCCTCCTCCTCCTCCTCCTCATCCTCCTCTTCCTCTTCCTCTTCCTCTTCCTCCTCCTCCTCTCCCCCACCCCGGGCGCGCCGCCGAGGCAGGAAGGGGAGGAGGGCGCGGGGCGGCAAGGCGCACGGCCCCGCGCGCTCACGCCGCGCGCTCACGCCGGCGAGGGGCCCGCCTCTGCCTCCGGGGCCTCCGGGGGCTCGCACAGCCGGAGCTTCAGCAGCTGCTCCAGGCTCCTCTGTTCCGAAGGAGGAGGAGGAGGAGGAGGAGGAGGAGGAGGAGGAGGGAGGAGGAGAAGGAGGGGAGGAGGAGTGGGGTGGAGAGGAGGAGAGGAGGAGGAGGAGGAGGAGGAGGAGGAGGAGGAGGAGGAGGAGGAGGAGGGAGGAGGAGGACGAGGAGGAGGAGGAGGAGGAGGAAGAGGAGGAGGAGGAGGAGGAGGAGGAGGCCTCTAAGGTTGCCAGCGATGCGTGGCACCGGGGCCTCTGGGGGCTCGCGCAGCCGGAGCTTCAGCAGCTGCTCCAGGCTCCTCTGCTGCGTTGCATCTTCGGGGGGGCTCGTCCCCAGACCACCTAGGGGTCATGAAAGCATCACGACGCAAGGATTTTCCAAAGTTTAGGCCTCTGGGGGCCCTCGCTTGGCCCCGGACCGTCAAAAAAAACACTCAGGACCCAGACCCCCGACGTCATGATTTTTTTACTGCGTCGACCCTGGAGGTCTCGACCCATTCCCCTGGACCAGCTTTCATCCTGAGTCGTTTTTTGACGGTCCGGAGGGCCGGACAGGGCCTCCAGAGGCCGAACACAACCAAAAAACCTTTCGCCATGATTTCTGCGTTGCCCGAGGGGGTCCTGGGGACGAAAGAAGGCGGCCCCGGGGAACGGGCCCAGACCTCTTGAGGTCGACGCCAAGAACGAATCCTGGCCTCGGGGGTCTGGGTCCGGCCCCTCTCGCCCGCCGCCGATTTGGACGCCCGAAATGGGTACGGAAAGAATGGGCACAATGCCCAACAACAAATGTTGTCCCAAACCAACAGCGGCCGCTGTTGGGCAGGCGGCCTTCTGTCGTGAATGGACACAAGCCGCGGCGGCGTGGACAACGAGTCCTGTTCAAGATGAACCAGATCCGCTGTTGGGCATTGTACCCACTCTTTCCGTGCCCACTTCGTTCGTGCAGAGCCGAGGGAGGCGATCCGCGCGATGCGCGGCGCTCGCTCGAGCCCGGAGCCCCGCCCCGGGCGGTCGGGGCCCTCGCCCTCCTCTCGGCGGCCCTCGCCGCGCCGCCCCCTCGGCTGCAGTTGGGCCTGTCCCCCTACAGGGGGATCTTGGCTGTGCCCCCACAAGGGGGTCTTGGGCGACAAAAGAAAAAAGTACTCGGAAGATGCTGCAAAAGTGTCAAAGAATACAACAAAATAGTCCCCAGACTATGTTTAAACCTATTTTGGAGTATTCCTCCTGTAGAGGAACAGGCCCGACTCATAAGCCCTCGCCATCGCTCGGACGTCCATTCCCCGTTTTTTTTCGGTTTCGTGCGTGGCTTTTTCGCCAAATGATCAAGGATGCTCCTCG
>CAUYUJ010000292.1:520173-536631 GCA_963575745.1 Prorocentrum cordatum
GCCCAATGGGGAGCCCCACCAAAGCCCCCAGTGGGACCGCCCGCATGCGTCCCCCACACCGAATTTGGCATTTTCACCCACCCACTACAGCGTCTCGTGGCCCCATAGGGAGCTGCACCGAAGCCCCCCGTGGGACCGCCCGCATGCGGCCCCCACGCCCAATTTGGAAATTTCACTAACCCTGTACAGCGCTTCGTGACCCCATAGCTCCACCGAAGCCGCCAGCGGTACCGCCCACATGCGTCCCCGACATCGCATTGGGCATTTTCACCCACCCACTACAGCGCTTCGTGGCCCAATGGGGAGCCCCACCAAAGCCCACAGTGGGACCGCCCGCATGCGTCCCCCACACCCAAGTTGGCATTGCCACCCACCCAGTACAGCGCTTCGTGGCACCATACGGAACCCCACCGAAACCCCCAATGGGACCGTCCGCATGCGCCCCCCACACCCGACTTGGCATTGCCACCCACCCAGTACAGCGCTCCGTGGCCCCATAGGGAGCTCCACCGAAGCCCCCAATGGGACCGCCCCACATGCGTCCACCATGCCCAAGTTGGCAGTTTCGCTCGCCCAGTACAGCGCTTCGTGGCCCCATAAGGAGCTCCACCGAACCCCCCAGTGGGACCGCCCGCGTGCGTCCCCCACAGGGAGCTCCACCGAAGCATCCAGTGGAACCGCCCGCATGCGTCCCCCACACCCAATTTGGCATTCCCACCGGCCCAATACAGCGCTCCGTGGTCCCATAGGGAGCCCCACGGAAGCCCCCAGTGGGACCGCCCGCATGCATGCGCCCCCCACACCGAATCTGGCATTTCCACATACTCTTTACAACGCTTCGCGGCCCCATGGGGAGCCCCACCGAAGCCCCCAGTGGGACCGCCCGCATGCGCCCCACACGCCAAATTTGGTAGTTTCACCCACCCAGTGCTGCGCTTCGTGGCCTCATGGGGAGTTTCACCGACGGCCCCAGTGCTACCGCCCGCATGCGTTCCCCCCCAGCCCAGCGCAGCGCTTCGTGGCCCCATAGGGAACGTCACCGAAGGAGACATGCACAATTGCGGTACCCACAGCTTCATATGGTTGGGTCCTTCGCCAGGACAAGGTTCCTGCTCGTTCTCTGTCTCTGCTGCTGCTCTGCGCGCTCGTTTCGGTCTGGTGGTGCGTCCCCCTCCTCCTCCCCGTCCTCCTCCTCCTCCTCCTCTTCCCCTCCTCCGCCTCCTCCTCCTCCTCCTCCTCCTCCCTCCTCCTCCTCCTCCTCCTCCTCCTCCTCCCTCCTCCTCCTCCTCCTCCTCTTCCTCCTCCTCCTCCTCCTCCTCCTCCTCCTCCTCCTGCTCCTCCTGCTGCTCCTCCTCCTCCTCCTCCTCCTGCTCCTCCTCTTTTCTCCTCCTCCTCCTGCTCCTCCTGCTCCTCCTGCTCCTCCTGCTCCTCCTCCTGCTCCTCCCTGCTCCTGCTCCTCCTGCTCCTCCTGCTGCTCCTCACTCCTCCTCCTCCTCCTCCTCCTCCTGCTCCTCCTGCTCCTCCTGCTCCTCCTCCGCCCTCCTCCTCCTCCTCCGCCTGCTCCTCCTGCTCCTCCCTGCTCCTCCTTCTCCTCCTCCTCCCTCCTCCTCCTCCTCCTCCTCCTCCTCCTCCTCCTGCTCCTCCTCCTCCGCCTCCTCCTCCTCCTGCTCTCCTGCCTCTCCCTCCTCCTCCTCCCTCCTCCCCCTCCTCTCCTCCTCCTCCTCCTCCTCTCGCTCCTCCTTCCTCCTCCTCCTCTCCTACCTCCTCCTCCTGCTCCTGCTCCTGCTCCTCCTGCTGCTCCTCCTGCTGCTCCTCCTCCTCCTCCTCCTGCTCTCCTGCTCCTCCTGCTCCTCCTGCTCCTCCTGCTCCTCTGCTCCTCGCTCCTCCTCCTCCTCCTCCTCTCTCCTCCTACCTCCTCCCCTCCTCATCTCCTCCTGCGGCTCCTCCTCCCCTCCTCCTCCTCCTCCTCCTCCTCCTCCTCCTCCTCTCCTCCTCCTCCTCCTCCTCCTCCTCCTCCTCCTCCTCCTACTCCCCTCTCCTCCCCCCCCTCCTCTTCTTCTTCTTCCTCCTCCTCCTCCTCCTCCTCTTCCTCCTCCTCCTCCTCCTCCCTCCTCCTCTCTCCTGCTCCTCCTCCTCCTCCTCCTCCTCCTCCTCCTCCTCCTCCTGCTCCTGCTCCTCCTGCTGCTCCTCCTCCTCCTCCTCTTTCTCCTCCTCCTCCTCCTCCTGCTCCTCCTCTTCTTTCTCCTCCTCCTCCTGCTCCTCCTGCTCCTCCTGCTCCTGCTCCTGCTCCTCCTTCTCCTCTAGGAGGCCTTTCTTCAAGGGTTGCCCCGCTGATAGGGAGGTGGGGGGGGCGTCCTCTGCAGCCCCTCGCTGGGCGCGGGCTCGCTCGCCGCCCCCCTCCAGGGCTTGGACGCGGGGCAGTCCCACTCGCCGGGCGCCTCCGGGAGGCGCAGGGTCGCCGCCTTCCTCGTCGTCGCCGCCGCCGCCGCCGCCACTGCCACCGCCGTCGTCGTCGTCGTCGTCGTCGTCGTCGTCGTCGTCGTCGTCGTCGTCGTCGTCGTCGTCGTCATCGTCGTCGTGGTCGCTCGCTGCTGGCGTCGTCGTCGTCGGTGGGGTAAGAGGGAAGGGGGGGAGGAGGGACGAGAGAGGGACGAGGGGGAGATCGAAACGAGGGACGGGAGAGGACGAGGGAGCGACGAGGGACGGAGGAACGAGGGACGAGATAGGAACGAGGGACGAGGGAGGAACAAGGGACGAGGGAGGGACGAGGGAGGTACGAGGGAAAAGCGACACCATCACCGCCAGGGACCACCAGCGGGAGGAGCCAGGGGGGGTCCCTCCTGGTGGTGTGACCCCCCCCCCCCCTTGCTCGAGACCGCCCAGGTCCCCGGCTCGGAGAGGCATCGTGGAAGTCGGCGCTGGAGGTGGCCCCCCTGGTGGTAGGGGGGAGGGGCAGTCGTCGGGCTATGGGTTTCTTAGAATTCAAATTGTGGGAAACCCATGGCTGGACGACTGCTGGGAACCACTCGGAGCGTCGAATTATTTGTTGTGATGCCAGGCTTCCCAGAATATTCGGAATTCTGGGGAATCTGAAATCGCTACAAGAAATATGTTTTCGTAATGATGCCCTCTTTCAGGTACTTCGAACCCTTCATTTGGGGAAACGGGGTGGCAATTTCCCATAATGCGGAAGGTTTGCCGTAATTCGAATTCCGAATTTCGGAAAACCTACGGGGAGAGGCCGCTGGGGGCGACGGAAAGAAACGACACCAGGAATTAGATTCCCATTCCCCGGGACCGGCTTTTTATCCTGAGTAGTTGTTTGACGGCCCCGAGGCCCCGTGAGGGCCTCCAGAGGCCAAAACTGGCGGACAACCTCCGGCTGCGATCTCTTCATGGCCTGAAGGGTCTGGGCTCATCGTCTTGGCAATGCCCCCCCTGGCATGGGGAAACCATCAGGTACCGATACCGCTACTCCCTGGATCTCTCCTGGGGTGTGTTCTGACCAGGATTTCGAGGCGAATCCAGTGGTGGCGACGAAGGCCGCCCTGGAGGCCAAAAAAAGGGAAAACGGCCGAATGGTAGCGGTATGGAGCTTGCTTTTTTCCTTACCTAGGCTCTGCCTAGAAGGGTTCTTACTCTCTTTGCTTAAAGGGGCGGGGCAGTGTTCCCCGCCCCGGGCGGTTGCCCAAGGATCCGCCCCGCGGTTCCCCCAGTCCCCTGGGAGCTGTAGCTTTAGCTTTAGCTTTAGTTGTAGCTTAGCTTTAACTTAGCTTTAACTTAGCTTTAGCTTAGCTTTAGCTTAGCTTTTGCTTAGCTTTAGCTTAGCTTTAGCTTAGCTTTAGCGTAGCTTTAACTTAGCTTTACTGTTACTACTAATGCTGTTTTCCTAGGGGCTCCAACTCCTAGGTAGGGTCGCACTGGGATCATTACATACTCCAGCAAATTTGCTTGCATGGACGGGGGGGGGCCTGAACCTGAAGCAAGCCGCAAACGACTTGCACGTGCGGAAATAACGCAAGTCGAAAGGCACTTGCACGCTAGTATTCGTTCGAAGAGGGTCGAGGGAGGGGGGGTGCGAGCGCCATGCAAGTAAGCCTGCCCGAATCCCCCAAAAAGCATATGGCGAACTCAACAGTAGCGACGAGGGCCGCCCTGGTGGCCCCCCCAAAAGGGAAAACGGCCGGCAAAATCGTGTCGTGTCGAACCCGGCGTTGATTTCTGACACCTTTCCGAAACTTCCGATCGCTCAACATCGCCCGACTCTGGGTCGCTGGCGGCGCTCAACGTGGAACGCCTGCGGCGGGGTCGCCGCCGGTCGACACGACGCGAACCTACCGAACCTTTTCCTCCTCTGATGGGGGAAACCAGAACGGTACCGATGCCGCTGCTCCCCGGACCTCTCCTGGGGGGCGTTCTGACCAGGATCTCGAGGCGAATCCAGCGGTGGCGACGAGGGTCTCCCAGGAGGCCCCCCAAAAGGGAAAAAGGGCGAAGGGGAGAGGTATGGGTACCTTTTCCTCCTCTGGGCCCAGGGACTGAAGCAAGGGCTGCAGTGCACGAAGTGGCAGAGGCACACAGTACCGAGATAGCTGAGCAGGGCCCACCAGTCCCCGATTCAGAGCCCGAAATGTTCTCAGAGCGAGAGCACGTGTAAACAAGACAGTCCCAGGAACAGAAGCCCGATGTACTATGCACTAAGACATAGACCCGATGTGCTACAGTCGGGGCGTTGACCTAAGGAACCCTGAATAAGGAACGAGGCCCCTTTTTTCAATAAGTTCAACCTCGATGTTCCATGGAAAACCTCAGGAAAACCCGAGACAAACTGTGAAATATTCAAGGAACACCGAGCCCCTCCCCAACGAAAAGGGTTCCTTCTTCAGGGCCCCGACTGTAAGACATAGACCCGATGTGCTGATACGGACCGGCGCGAGCGCCTCCGGGTCGTGCAGGTCGGGGCCGAGCGAGTGGAGCGCCCAGGGCGCCGCGGCGGCGTGGAGGCACGGCCACGGCACGGCCGCCACGCCGCCGCCGGAGGGGTCCCACGCCATCCTCGGGGGAGCGTTTCCCGCCCTCCTCAGAGGGCCGTCGTCGCCGCCGTCCTCAAGCTCGTGCACGCGCTCCTCTGCCGCCGCCTCCTTCTCGTGTCTGAGCCCTTCCTTCCTCCTCCTCCTCCTCGTCTCCGTCCTCGTCCTCGTCCTCGTCCTCGCCGTTCTCCTCCTCATCCTCCTCCTCCTCCTCCTCGTCTCCGTCCTCGTCCTCGCCGTCCTCCTCCTCGCCGTCCTCCTCCTCCTCTTTCTCATCCCCCCGCCCTCCTCCTCCAGACCTCTCCTTCTGGATAAGTCCGCCTGGACACACGCGGCCCGTTCTTCAACCAGCAATTGCTCCCGCACTCAGCCCTGAGCACCGCGCACGTTCGTCTCACGAAACTTCCACCTGTTACAGTGATATGGCGACGCCTGCTTTCAAACTGAAGCTCCCGCCTTTTGGATCTGCGCATATTGCCAAGCGTGTCCAACAATTTTACGGATGGAGACGGCTCCTCGTCAAACGTTGCCTCTGGCTGGAATATCCTCGAACGCCTGCAACAGTTCCGCGGAGGAAGGATGGCTCCTTCACAGAATTGGTCTCGCGCGTTGGGAACTTTCCCCTTATCAATGAAGGCACGCTGCAACCTGCGCAACAAATACACGGATGAGTCGCGTATTGTTTCTCCCTTGACGGACTCATGGCTGGACACTTCCTAACCCTCTTGATCCTACTTGGTATCTCTTATAACTAGAATATGGGCTGACGGCTCTACTTAATGAGGCGCTTCCCGCAATGAGAAAGAATACTTGGAAGGACTAGCGCAGAGGGGGACTTATGACAGGAAGATGTGTTGTAGCATCCCTGACGCATCCTGGATTTCCTTTGGTCCTCCCCATGCTGCTCCTCTTCCTCCTCCGCCTCCTCCTTCTCCTCCTCCTCCTCCTTCTCCTACTCCTCATCCTTCTCCCCGTGCTCCTCCTCCTCCTCCTCCTCCTCCTCCTCCACCTTCTCCTTCCCTTGCGGTGGTCCTCTTCCTAGTGCCCCTAGTCCCCCTGGCTCGAACAATGGTTCATGGGGGGGGGCATAGCGTGTCTGCGCCGCAGAGGATCGCTGACGCTGCGATGGACCTTGAATGATGGACGCTTGACACAACGAGCAATTGGTTTTGATCTGATGCCGGTGAGTGGAGTGAGAATCGGCGGCGAGCGAGGAGAGGAACTGAGAAGGAGAAGGCCTTCTCAGAAGGCGGCGGAACTTCTCAGGAGCCCTCGCGCCTTCTGAGAGGTTTCTGCATCTTCGGGGAAGGATAAAACACCGGTCAGAAGGCCCGAGGACTTCCGAGCCTTCTGAGAAGGCCCGTCCCTTCTCACTTCCCCCCGGGCTCGCCGCGGGCTGATGTGGGTGAGTGGAATAAGAGTGCAAGACGTACACGTTCAGACTTGACTGTGTGATGTAGTGCTGCTGGCAGGCGCACATGCAGCTCGCAGATGTGGCAGAGGGGTTCTACGCCCTCGAATGCGTGACCGTAGAATTTTGGAGGCAGTGTACCAATATGGTCGACAACCTTTAGGTCGGACAGGTCCTCCTAGACGCGGATTTTGGAAGACAAATAAAACATAGTCCAAAAGTATATCAAAAAGTCAGCAGAGCACGAACAATCGTCACGAGACTATTTTGGTTGACTATTCTTGCATATTCCTTCTGTAGAGGGACATGCCCGACTTAAAGCTAACTGCGACGGCGGCAGGGTGCGCGGTGGTCCTTCGCGCGGGCCTCTCAGACAGACACACCAGGCAGGGGCCCCCCCCGCCGTCTCCGGCGGGACGTGATTGGCAGCTCGTGCTCAAAAAAGACATCTGGAGATCGCGTACGGAATCCTCTGCTACCCACCACAGCCGAAGACCCACCACGAGAACAGGATTTACCACGAGACGGTGAAGGCACTGGCTCAATGATGGGGGACGACCGTTTCCGAACTGCATTGCCGTACAATGCCGATGTGTTATTCGGACATCAGTAACGGCATAAGGGGACACAAACGAGAAGGAGTTTGGCACGAACGTCAATGCGCGGAACTCGGCGACACCCGCACGCGAGAACGACGACGAATGAAGCAACCGATATCAAACGGGCCTCTCTGGTGGAACGAACACTGATATTCCCCACGACGTTCACAAGGTGCATGGACACCAGTTACTCGACCATGAATCAGTGATGGACATCATGATCGACCATTCGTTTCTCCCTCGAGGCTGCAAGATGAGTCTTGCCCTGGAGGGAGTAGCCAATGCCAACGGGGGAGGACACGAAATCTATAGGGGGAGGAACCAATGCCAATGGGGGAGGCGCCACTGCCAATGGGGCAGGTGACCGGGGGGGACCCACTGCTCCCTGGCCAGGCCCATCCTGGACCCAGCAGCGGTTTGCACGCACCCAGAAGGCTCGGAAGTCCCCCGGTCATCTGAGAAGTCGACTGAGGCTTCCCCGGAGACGCAAACAAAAAACAACCAAAACAAACCTCTCAGAAGGCTGGAGGCCACGCCCTCCTGACCAGGCCAGGAGGGCGTGTACACTGAGGGCAATACTGATATCCACATCCAGTGCGTCTTGGACATTCTTGGAAGGGGCGCCGCAAGGACGAAGCGCACTGGATATGGATAAACAATTACCCTTTCGGGGGCCAGATTTTAATCCATATCCAGTGCGCCTCATGTTTCTGGGGAAGAGAGCCCGACACTCCAAGACGCACTGGATGTGGATATAGACATTGCCCGCGCACGCAGCTCCTGGCTTCAGGGTGGGCCTGGCCAGGCAGCAGTGCACTCTGGGTTTCTTGATAAGCGTGGGGGGGTACCCCCCCGACAGGGGGTCAACCTCGCCTCGTCGTCGCGCCGCGACGGGGGTCGGAGCGTCTTCGGCGCGCGGTGGCTGCCCGCGACGGGGGTCGATGCGGGGCTGTCGGCGGGGCTGACGCCCCCTCGACGCTTACTAAAAAACTCGGAGCGCGCATCACCTCGCCGCCCGAGACGAGCGGCGGGGGAGGAGCCTGGCCCCGCGAGGGCGCAAGTTCCCGCGGCGGCCCGCAGGCCCCCTTGGAAGCACAGCGAGCAGTGCACACACTTTTTTTCGCCGGCGGCTGGGCAGAGGGACTGCTCCGGCGATGTGGCACTATTTGGTGGGTCGCGCGAAACGCGAATTAAGCCGCAGGGCACGCGGGAGGAGAGGAGGCCCGGCGCGGGCGGGAGGGAGAGGAAGCCGGGCCCGCTCAGAGCAGGGCCAAGCCGCGGCCAATACACAAACACATGAACAACGGCAAGTTCGTGCGACGTCGGCGAGCGCCCAAGCGTTTGGCAACGCGTCTACCGTTCAACCTCGAATCGATCGCGGCCCCGATCGTTCCAGTCGGGTCCAGCGGCGTTACCGTGTCCATCGGTGCTTCCGCGTCGCAGGATTCAACCTTGAACACCGTCGCTGGCGTCGCCGGCGCGCCAACGCCGCATGAACCTACGGTATGTGGAGCCACTAGCTTCTCGGGATCTAGGAGGACATCACTGAGAGCTCCTGGGAGGTGTCATGAGTAGGTTTGATCCCAGGATCCTAAGAACCGAATCGACCCTGCAATAAGAGATGCTGTCACTCGGATAACCCGTGACGCACTGCATGGTGGTCCCAGCATCCCTTCTCAAGCGAGCGGAGCGCGCCCCGAGCGTTGAAGCTATTTAGCTTGTCGTATCGCCTCTTCGCATCAGAGCGACGATCGCACGGCCGTAGCTGGCTGCATTCGGAGCCAGCTTCGCCTCTTACACTTCGCTCCGCAGCACCAGAGCCCGCTGCCAGTGCTCGCCCTTTTGGCACGCGCGGATCCCAACATTGTAGCTGACCAAGGCTGACCCGTGGCCTACCAACCACGAATGTGTTCGATACGGCGCGTGGGGCCAAGGCAGATATGCTGCTCAAAGACTTCTGTGATGACGTTGGGCCCGATCTTCGCATCTGCTGTTGCTGCCTGCAGCTGCAGGGTGCTGCTGCCTGCGGCATGTTGCTGATGCTTACTGTTGCTGTGCGCTGCCGTTGCTTGCTGCGGACTGATGCTATTGCTGTTGCTGAATGAGGTAACCTGCAGCTCGTGAGTGGACCAGGGAGCAAGGAGCGAGGAGTCAGGGCGAGGGGGGGAGGGAGCGAGAAGCGATCAGCGAGGAGCAAGGAGCGAGAACTGAGCAGCAACGGTCAAGGAGAGAGAGTGAGAGAGAGAGAGAGAGAGAGAAAGAAGCAAGGAGGAATGGGAGAGAGAGAGAGAGAGAGAGAGCCGAAGGAGGGGGGAGGCAGACGCCAATAGACAAGATGGAGAAGATCGGGGCCAGGAGAGAGGTGTGAGGAGCGAGGAGGAGTAAGAAGAGAGAATCCAGGAGCGAGGAGAGAGAGAGAGAGAGAGAGGCGGAGAGCGACGAGAGAGTCAGGAGCGTGGAGCAGGGGGCGAGAAGGGAGGCACGAGAAGAGGCCAGCGCACGACTGTCTCAGCAGCCTCGGCGCGCGTGTGGCCGAACATCGTGTCTCCTCTGGGGCCGCCCGTGGGGCTCTCCTGGGCTCTCGAGAAGGATCATTCCCTCGGAAGCCTCCTGGAGGCTGTTTTGGGGGTGTGTCTTGGGGCCTCTCAGGGGGCCTGTGCTGGCCCTCTTCGGGGCCTCCCGGGGCTCCTAGGGGGGCCTCTTGGGGGCATGCTGGCGGTCTCGGGTGTCATATTGGACGGAGGGTGCGAGATGCCAGCTCCAAGTCCCCCCTTGGAACCGTCATAGGCCGTCTTGGGGGCCTCTTGGGCCGTCTTGGGGCCCTCTTGGGCTGCCTGGGGGCCTTCTGGGGGGCCTGTTGCGCCGCGGGGCGATATTGGGGGCCTCTTGGGCTGTCTTGGAGCATCGGAAGCTCGAAAAGGTGAGAAAATAGCATTGTTTGAAAAACGTATGGGGGATCACTGATGATGACTTCTCCGCGTCCTCTTGGAGCTCTCTTGGGCCGTCTTGGGGCCCTGTTGGGCCGTCCTGCGGCACCTTTCGGGTCATCTGGAACCGTTTTGAAACAATCTTGGGCCATCCTGGGGCCATCTGGGGCTCTCTGGAGCCTTTCCGGACGCGTCCTGAAACCCTCCGATTGCGGCACGAGGCTCCCAAATCCAGTGGGCCCCAGGCCCTTTTCGCAGGCACTGGTTCCGGCATTGCAGAAGAGATGACGTCGAGCTCAAGCTTCGCCTCCCACATCTCGCTGAGCAACGCCAACGACCGCAGCCACTGCTCGTCCTTCTCGCACATGTTGATTCCAGACGTGTAGCTGACCCGGGCTGACCCGTGGACCCCGTCCACAAAATCTGCTCGAACTGGCACGGATTGTGGACATGCTGCCGACAGGCTAAAATTACCGCGTGGGGCTCGACCCTCGCACTCAGCGCATGCTACTGCGTGCTGCTGGCTGCTGGTTGCTGGCGTTGTTGCCTGCTGGTGGTAGTGCTTGCCGCTGCTGCGTGTTGTTGTTGCTTGTGGCTGCAGGGTGCGTATGCTTGGTGCGCGCTGCTGACCGCTGTCTGCTGTCTGCTGCTGCTGCTGCTGCTGCTGCTGCTGCTGCTGCTGCTGCTGCTTGCTGTTGCTGCGTGCTGCCGCTGCTGCCTGCCTGCTTTGTGCTTCGTGCTGCTGCCATTCGGGACATGGGAGCTTGGGGCCGCCCGACCATGATTTTGAGCCTCCTTGAGGCCGTAATACGGCCAAGGCTGGAAATTAAGAAGCAACAGTGGGCCTTAGTTTCCAACGATGTTCCATGGTGGCTGTGGCCGCCCGAGGAGGTCGGAGGATGCGCGCGGGCTGCGTGGGCTCGGGAGAAGACTGAAAGCACTCCAGAGCACTCTCAGAGAGAACTCCCCGACGAGTCGCCCATTCAGACCGCAGCCTTAGCAAAGAAGAAGAGAAACTGAGAGGCGCATGGGTGCATGATTCTTCGGCGTGGCCGGCGCGGTCTCAGAGCTCTCTCAGGGGCCTTCCCCTGGAAGCCTCCTGGAGACGAACTTGGGGCTGCCTGAGGGCCTCTCGGGAGCCTCTGGGGACCTGATTTGAGTTGTGGATGCCACGACAATGGACACCCTAATAGTCCTATCATCGAACTTCTAACATTTGTTTAAACTGTCGGAGGAATGTCCTGAAAATGCTTGAAACATGTTTGTTACACGTTTGAGATATGTTTGACACATGCTTTAGACATCTGGAAAGTAAGTATTTGGCAACGTGCTTCCTCTCCATTGATCGTCCTCCACAAGAGTTGAGCCTCTTGGGGCTCCTGGCAGGCCTCATCTTGGAGGCCTGCCGTCTGCCGTCGGCTTCTGGAGCGGAGGGCGCGACATGTCAGCTCGAGTTTCCCCATCGCGGGGCCTTTCTTGGGGCCGTCTTGGAGGCCTCTTGGGTGGTCTTGGGGCCCTCGCAGGTCGTCTGGGAGCTCCACTGGGGACCTCTCCTGCCGTCTTGGAGCCAACTTGGGGGCATCTGGGGCCGTCTTGGAGCATCGAGACTCCGAAGAGGTGAGAAAACTTAAGCCCGTCGAAAAGAACACAAGAGACGCACATGATTGTGACCCACGAGGTCCTTGAGGGGGGCTTATTGGAGCCCTCTTGGGCCGACTTGCGGCCCTGTGGGGTTGTCTATTATTGGCCGCCTCTTTCCGTCCCCGGCGCCTCGGACCATCTTGGACCGTCTTGGGGTCCTCTTGTGCCGCCTTGGCTGGCCCCTGCGCGCTCCAGGCTCCCCTCCGGGGGGGGCCGCTTGCCAGCCTGTTGAATAATTGTTCCTCCTGTCGCGCGGATCCCCCTTGCGTTGTAGGGTCGATGACGTCGTGCTCCAGCTTCGCCTCCCACATCTCGCTGAGCAGCACCACGCCCCGCTACCACTGCTCACCACCCGTCTCGCACGCGTTGATCCCAGCGTTGTAGCTGACTGGCTCAGAGCTTCCCTGGGGCCATCAGGGTGGCCTCTGGAGCGGCTCGGAGCCGTCTTAGGTTCGTGGGGGCGCCCTCTTGATCGGTTCGGCGCCGTCTGTGGGCCGTCGGGGCGGCCTCTGGAGCGTCTCGGAGCCGTCGTGGGGCCGTCGGGGCGCCCTCTTTAGCGGCTCGGAGCCGCCTTCTACCACTCTTTCCAGAAACCCTTCTCGCACGCACAGTCCCTGGCATTGTGGGAAAGACTAGGGCTGACCCGTGGACTCCGTCCACGACACCTGGCCGAGCGTATTCTCAGGGGAGCGGCGGGAATGCGGCCGAAAAGCTATCCACATGGCGGTCAGCCCCTCGGCTTCCAGTGGGCCTCTGAAGGCCCTCTTGGGCTCTCGTCGGTGCCGCTTGGGCCGTCTCGGAACCGTCTTGGGCCGTCTTGGGCGCCTCTTGGGCCGTCTGGGGGCCGTCATGGGCGGCTCTTAAGGCTGTCTTGGGTGCCTTCTGGGCCATCTTGGGGCCGTCGTGGGCCGTCTTGGGCGCCTATTGGGCCGTCTTCGGGCCGTATTGGGCCGTCTTTGGGGCTGTCTTGGGCGCCTCTTGGGCAGTCTTGGGCGCCTGTTGGGCCGTCCTGGGCCCGTCTTGGTGCCCTGGGGCATCTTGGGTCGATCTTGGGGGTCTCTGTGGCCGTCGTGGACGCGTCGGAAACGAGAAGCACGAGAATGCCAAAAATGAGAGCTTCCCGACGGGAATGGGACGACTTTTGCGTCTCGGGGCCGTCCTGGGGAATCCTCGAGGGCCGTCCTCGGAGGCTCCTGACCAGCAATGGGGGCCCTCGGGGCCGTCGCAGCGGCCTCTCGAGCGGCTGGGAGCGCCCCTGTGGCCGTCGGGGGCGCCCTCTTGAGCGGCTCGGAGCCATCTTGGGGTCGTCGGGGCGGCCTCTGGAGCGGCTCGGGGCCGACGTGGGGCCGCCGGGGCGCCCGCTTCGGCGGCTCGGAGCCGCCGGACCCCCCTCCCTCGCGCGGAGCGCGCCAGGGGCGGCGCCGGAGGCGACGCCGGGGGGCCCAGCGCGGATCCAAGAAGTCCGCGCGGAGCGCCACAAGCTTATGTTTATGCCGCGTTTTCGTCTTCGATTCTCGCACGCACTGTTCCCGGTATAGTTGGAGGAGAAACAACGCCAGCCTCCAATTCCGCCTCCCGCACATCGCCGATCAGCACCAAAAAGCTCGCTGCCACTGCCCGCCTTGCTGCTGGTTCTGTTTGTGTGGCTGTTAACCTGCGGTCCGACGTATTGCTGGCATGCCTGCCTGCTTGTATGCCGGCCTGCTGGATTGATTTCTTAGGTGCTAGCTTCTTGCGATTCGCTTGCTCCCACTTGCTGCGGGTTGTTATTGCTCAGTGTTGATTGCTGCTGCTTGCTACTGTTAGCTGTTTCTCGTTTCTGCTGTTGCCAACTGTTGACTGGTGCTGGCACCTGCTTGCCGTAGTTTGGTGCTGCTGATTGCTGTTGCTTGGTGCTGGCTGTTGCTGCTTGATGCGTGCTTGCTTGGCGCAGGTGATATGAACGCGTGTTGGTGCTGCTGCGTTTCTACTGCTCGGCGAGGCTAACTTCTGCTAAGGCTTGCGTCTGCTAAGGCTTGCGTCTGCTCGGCGAGGCTGCTTATGATGCAGTCTGCTGCTGCCTGTTAGTGCTGACTTCTGCTAAGGCTTGCGTCTGCTAACTGCTCATGGCGCCGCTGCTGGCTCTGCTGGTGCTGGATCTGGGGGTTGTGTCGGGGCTCGCTGGGCCCGTCTCACGGCTCTCCGTGGGGCCTCCTGCGTCATCGTGGTGCCCTCTGGAGGCCCCCTCGGGCTCCGTGGAGGGCCTTCTGGGCGCATCCTGGGGCTCTCTTGGGGCCGCCTCGGGAGCTGTATGGAGCGCTCGGGTGCCGTCCTGGGACTGTCCGGGGGCTATGCCCTCTTGGAAACGCGTCGGGGCACTCCGAGGCCGTGTCGGGCACTGCCGGACTTGGGTGGAGGCGAGCCAGGAGGCATCTGGGCGTCGAGGACGGCGTCGCCCCCCGAGCGGAGCCGCCGAGGCAACGCAGCCCAGGGCTGGCCTAGGGAAACAAGCTGCCCTTCTCGCACGCCCGTGCCATACCAACACGGAGCCTGATGAGTGTACCATCCACGGGCCTTCCTCAAACTCATCTTGGAGTCCTCCAGGCCAGCCTTAGGTCGGGCATGTTCTCCTACAGGCGGGCTTTGGACGTGTCAACAAAAATACCCCCCAAATAATCAAACATGGTCAAAGCGTCGTCCCCAGATAATCTCTTAAACTATTTTGGAAGACTCCTCCTTTGGAGGGACGTGCCCTGCTTGCTGTTACCATCCTCGGGCCCTCCTCGAACGCATCCTGGAGTCCTCCGGGCCCGCCTCGCGGGGGCCGCTTTGGGAGCCTCCGGGAGCCTCCTCTCGGCCTCACCTGGGAGCCTCCCTGGGCCCGGGCCGGCCGGGTGGCCTCCATCGTGCCGCCCTGGGCTCTCGGGGCCGCGCCTGGGTGCCTCTTGGGTCGTCCGTGGCGCCTCCTGGGCTGCCTGGGGCCGCCTGGGTGCCGGCCGAGGGGGCACGTCGTAGCGTGTTGGGGCGATCTTGGGGGCCCGTGTGGTGGTGCTGGGCGCTTCGAGGACGAGGAGCACGAGAATAACGGCGCTGTGCGTCGAGCAAGAGACGAAACGCACGAGCACGAAGAGCGAGGAGAGCACGAGCGAGTGACGGAGAGCACGAGCACGAAGGAACTTGAGAACGATCTGCGTTTCTTGGGGCTGTCTGGGGACTCCGCTCGGAGCCCTCTTGAAACGTCTCGGGGGCCTCGGGGATGCCGTCTCGGACGTCTTCGGGCACTCTCGGACCGTCTCGGAGTCCACTCGGCCCATCTCGGAGGACTCTTTGGACCCCCCTTGGCCGTCACAGGCGCAGCGGCACGGGCGTGTGGGGAGCACCTGGGAGCTCTGCAGGCGCCTCTGGGGGCCTTCCAGACGCTGGATGAGCTATCTGGACAGCGCTCCTCCCGCACGAGCGGGGCCCAGCCATGTAGGAGAAATGACGTTGGGCTCCAGCTTCGCCTCCCCAGTGATGCGCGATCTGCTGAGCAAGATCATCTCGCTGCTGAGCGAGATGATCTCGCTGAGCAGCGCCAGTGTCCGCTGCCACTGCTTGCCCTTCTCGCACGCGCTGATCCCAGCGTTATAGCTAATGACGTTGGGTTTCAGCTTCGCCTCCTGCATCTCGCTCAGCAGCGCCAGCGCCCGCTGCCACTGCTCGCTCTTTTCGCACGCGCTGATCCCAGCACTGTAGCTGACTAGGGCTGACCCACGGACGACGCCCACGAAATCTGCACGAACTGGCACGCTATTGTGCACATGCCGCCGGAAGGATGAGATGAATAACGTTGGGCTCGACACTAGCAGTCCGCACGTTTCCCTGCGTGTTGCTGCGTGCTGCCGCTGTTTCGGTCATGTTGGTGATGCTTGCCGCTGCTACATTTGTTGCTGCTTGTGGCTCCAGAGTATTGATGATGGCCAGTTGTGCTTGGTGCGTGCCGCTGCCCGCTGCCTGCTGGTGCTTGCGGTTGCTGTATGCTGCCGCCGCTGCTGCCTGCTTCGTGCTGCTGCCGTTCGCTGCTGCTGACTGGTGCTGCAGGATGCTGCCGCTCGCTGCCTGCTTCGTGCTGCCTGCCTACGGTTGGTGCCCGCCGGAACAAATACTTGTCTGCTCCGTCGGCGGCGAGGCAGAGGCAGCCCGCTCCAGCGTGTGGCCACTCGAGGCAACCCAAAGGCGACTCGTCCGCCGTGCATGAGGGGGAGAGAAAGCGAGGGCGGCCGCGCGGGGGGAGTCGCAAGGAGGAGAGCGCTCACACGTGGAAGACTTCCGCGTCGGGCGGGCCAGGGCAGCCAACCGAGGCAGCGGTAACCTTCTTAGGTCGGGCCTGTCCCCCTACAAGGGGATTTTGGATGAAAAAAGAATAGTCGAACAATACCCCCCGAATCATCAAGAATAGTCTAAACGTCCCCAGACTATTTTTTGCCATTTTGGAATATTCCTTCTGTGGAGGGACAGGCCCGACTTACCGGTAACCGTGGCCGGAAAATACACACGTCCGAGCGATGCCGAGGCTCTGTGATCGCACCCGCGGCACCAATCGGGGGCGGCCAAGATGGGGGTGTCCAAGAGGGGGGGGGGGGCGCAAATCATGGCCGGCGACATGTGCGCGGCCCTAGAGGGGGGGAGGCCCGGGGACGTAACGAGATAAGAGGCGCCATGACATCTGGGGAACTATCACGGTCCACGCAATGATATCCACAACACCTATAGTAACCACTCTCTTCTCGGGCGCCCCCCGGACCAAGAGAGCGCGCACGCCGCCGCGAGGAGCGCCCGAGGCCCCTCGGGCGACAAAACAGGGACGGCGAGAGGGGGGGGAGGGGGGGGAG
>CAUYUJ010000292.1:536731-574231 GCA_963575745.1 Prorocentrum cordatum
CCCCCCACTAGAAATCACCACGAAATGTTCTTAGAACCCGAAAATGTTCGAAGAACAAAAACAATGTTCGTAGAACAGAAACCCGACGTGATAAAACAAGACAGGCTCCACCAGAAAAGTTCTGAGAACACTTCGTGGAAACCACAAAAGGCTCTTAGAACAGTGTTTGGTACGGCTATAGGCAAGCCAGGACGCTTCGCCACTGCTTGAAGGGCCCTGGGCCGCCCGCGGAGCTCCTGGAACCATCTCGTGGGGCGGACCGGGGCCGCCTCGGGACCGGCTCGGGGGCCCGGCAGGGCCCCCGGGGGCCACCCTGGGAGCGTCACTCCCTTCCTCCTCCACTCCCCTTCCTCCATCCTCCTCTCTCTCCCCTCCTCCCCTCCCCTCCTCACTCCTCTCCTCTCTTCCTCTCCTCCTCCTTCCTCCTCTCCTCCCCCCCTTCCCCTTCCCCCCTTTCCCCATCCTCCCCCTCCTCCTCCTTCCTCCTTTCTCCTCCTCCTCCTGCTCTCCGTCCTCTCCTCCTCCTCCTCCTCCTCCTCCTCCTCCTCCTCCTCCTCCTATCCCTCCTCCTATCTCTCCTCCTATCCCTCCTCCTATCCCTCCTCCTCCTCCGGGAGCGTCTGGAGCCTCGTGGCGCGTGTCGAGGGCCTCATCGTTGCTGTCGGGGAGCCTTTGGGCCCATTGTGGCGACGTTCCTGTTGAGAAAGCACGGCGGCTGCCACCCCAGACCCCCCCGGGCAATGTCAAAATCATGACGGGAGGTTGTTCCTAATTTTCGGCCACTGGACGCCCACGCCAGCCCTCGGGACCGTCAATAGAACGATTCAGAATGGAAAACCGGCCCACGGGAACGGGTCGAGACGTCTGAGGGTCGACGTTGTGAACAAATTCATGACGTCGGGGGTCTGGGTCAGTGCTGTCGGAAGCCTCTGTGTCCAATATGGTGGCGTTCGTTGAAGGAAAAATGGCGGCTGCCACAAGAACCGCAACGCAACTACAGGATTTCCGCTCCTTGGAGGCGCTCCGCGCACCATCTTGGCACATGGCCCCTAAAGAACCCCGGGGAAGACGACGGTGCCTGGCACATCGGAAGCTCGGCGCAGACAGTGTGAGCGCCGTTTGGGAGCGCTCTGCAGGCACCACTCCACTGCCATCTCTGGACAGGGGGACACATCGACCTGGAATCTGCGATATACAACGCCCACAGATCGGCGACAGGGCCCCGATAGTGAATCCGCACGTTGCTGGGCAGGTCGGGGCTATCGGGCACCTATCGGCGATCAGTGGGCGATCGGGGGTCAAAGCATCTCCCCCTATACCTATCCCCCCCTATCGTTGCCCTGACTGCTGGTTGCCAGCGTGAGGCCGTCTTTGGATCTCTTCGGGCCCTCGTGTGCCCTCTCGAAGCTCTAAGCGTCACTTGGGGCCTCTGCCCGATGGTCACTCGAGGCGTCTGGGTGACCTTGGGCTTGGATGTGTCGGGGTGGCAGCACTGTCTCACCATGGCTCGGACGTCCATTCCTCCTGCATTTCTCGGTTTCGTGCGTGCATTCTTGCCAAGTGATCCAAGATGCTCCCCAGTTGTCCCCGCCGAGAAAAATTCACACGTCCGAGCGATGCCGTCTGTTACGTCAAGAACAACGTTTCCAAGCACGCGCGGGTGCGATCATTGGAATCCCAACGGAGCTCGGCATCCTGAGAATCCGGCGGACTTCCCTATATACCCATCGCCGCGATCCATACACAGAGCAGGAAGAAAACGCTAAGGGCCCATGAAACACGGCTGCGCAGCAACGGCCGCGGGGGGGCAGCAGACGCCACGGGCCACGCACGACCGCACCGCCGGATTTCCTGGAGACTGCCTACTGGTTCGTCGAAAGGGGGCCACGGGCTACGGTGGTCCGCGGGCCGCAGCGGCGTTGCAATGAACGTGACACGTAGGTTTTACGGTTGATCGATTTGCGAAGCGACCCTTGACTGACAATGGGGCTGTTAATCTTTGCTCTTGCCCTACAGAGCATTACTCCCTCCTCCGTCGCCTCATTGACAGAGATCGCCTCAGCTGCCCTTCAGCGAACTTCAACCTTGGGCCTTGGGCCATCCTATAGCCGCCTGGGTACCGGCTTGGACGCAATCCCGGGCAATCCTGGACCATCTGGGAGGCCCTTCGATGCTGTCGGGAACCTGCGGGGCCCACCTGGAACGCACTGGCCAGGGAAGACAAGGAATGACAGAGATGGTGAACTACAACTAACGGATGTAGAAGATTTTGAACTTCATGGAGGGCCACTGTGGCTCTTAGGACCTTGTGGAGGTCTCTGGAGGCCATCTTGAGGCCTCTCGGACGTAGGCGGGCCATCTTCGAAGCCAACTAGGAAATACTGGAGCCCTCATCTTGTGGAGCACCTGTACCACGTGAGAGCGCTCCCATGGGTGTCTTCGGGGTATCTTCGGGTCCAGTGGGTCTCTCCGGGGCCGTCTGTGGGCCGGCCACGCCGATCTGGCTCCCTCGAAGCTAGTGGTACTGCTTGCCCAAGCCGGGCTCGCTGCACACGGTCCCGTAAAAGAGATGAGGCGGGGCTCCAGCTTCGATCTCCGCATCTCGTTGAGCAGCGCCAAACCCAACTATCACTGCTCGCACATCTCGGATACGTTAAACCCGGCGCTATAACAAATGACGATGGGCTTCAGTTTCAGCTCCAACATCCCGCCGAGAAGGGCAAAGGACCACTATTAATACTCGCACTTCTCGCTCCTCTCGCACGCGCTGATCCCGGCACTGTAGCTGATCACGTCGGGAACTAGCTTGGTCTTCCACATCTCGCTGAGAAGCGCCCAAGCTCGCTGCCACTGCAAACCCTTCTCGCACGCGCTGATGCCGACGTTGTAGCTGACCAGGGCGAACCCGTGGACTACGTCCACGAAGGCTATTCGAAACAGCTCGCGGGGTCCAGGCGGGGATCTCGACGAAATGCTTTCATGATGACGGTCGGCGGCGTGCCTTTCGGAACCTGGCACCCTTGGGGGGCACAGACGTTTCCCTAAGCCCTCTGGGGTGTGCATAACCGCAATAAGCCATCGAGGACCCCCCACGGGTTATCATTCGCACAGCACCGTAATCAAATAATTATGGGGGGCGGTTTTCGTCGAACGATATGATTAGCACCGCGCAAACGAAAATAAACAATTCCCGCGCCCCGGCTCGGGTGACATCCCAATTGAAATTGGAATGATATTGAAAATAATGATGACAATGGTGAAACACGAGTAGTCATAATAATAATGATAACATGGGTAATGATATCAAATAGATAAGAGTAAGAGTAAGGCCATATTTCGTGAATGTCTCAGGCGGTTTGCTTGTTTCGGCGAGCAGACTCGTCTGCGTTCACATAAAAGTGCGAGGTGCCCTGGTAACGCTTCTGGGGTGCCAGGTGCGTGATACTTTCGCCGGAGAGGGGGGGTGTCATAATTGCTTCTGGCGTTTATGGGGGCTTCTCGGGTTTGAAACCTCTGGGGCCCTCTTCTCCAAGTCACCCTTCGCTAGTTATTGGGAGCCCTGGTGTGCAGAACTTTGAACGTCATCCGAATCCTCTTGGGGCCCTCTGCGGAGGGCCCAGCATGCCCCTCGGGGAATTCTGAAGGCTCGCTTGGATTACTTGCGGCTCTCTCGGGCCACCTTGGGTGCCTCCTGGACCGTCTGCGGATGACGTCGGGCGTCTTGGGCCGTCTTGGAGCTCTCTGTGAGCCCCCTGGGCCCCTTCTGCGGTCCTGGGGCGTTCTGGGCGGTCCCCTGCGTCGTCCTGGCCCGTTCTGGGTCCCGGCATGGCGACAACCAGAGAATCCTGCCGGAGATGAGAAAAGCTGTGCGTTCGCGGCCTCGGGCTGTCGTGGAGGAGCCTCCGCTGTTGTCTCTTTAGGGAGCCTCCCGTGGTTCGTGGTTCGGGAAACACAGCAGCGCGCGTCTGGGAGCCGTCGGGGGGACGTCTTGGGACGTCTTGGGGCCATCACAGGAAGGAAGAAAACCGACACCAACACCACCAGGGACAATTTCCTGGGCGATGCAAGACCGAAGACTGGGAAAGACGGACAGACCCGAAGGCGGCGCAGCCGGTGAGCATAGGCAGGGGACGGATCGGGGGAGGGGAGGCGACGCAAACAGAGCGGTTGCTCACAGAACGGAGGGGGGACGCATGCGGGACAAGCAACGCTACCCCAAACCGTCGGGGCTACAGAACACCCCACCCCTCGGGATCCCATCGGCGACTCCCCTGCCCTACCCATCGTGGGAGCCGAGCCCGATTGCGAGGATGTCCTGAGCGAAGGGGGGGACCAGCACCACCAGGGACCCTCCCGCCGGGCAGAGCGATCGGGTCCCCGAGACCCTAGGTGCCGCGACCCTCCCGATTCGTATGCGGGCCATTTGGGCGCGCGACTGCGTGGTCGTTTATTGTTCCTGCTCCTGTGGGCTCTCTGAAAGCGCTCCTATCAGTGCGCAGGAGAGGCCGGGGGTCGCGCGAGGGCCCGCCAGGGAGGGCTGCGAGGGCCCGCGGGGGGGATTTTGGATACTTGATCGCCCACCCTTCAGGCACGCACCGCTTCGGGCCACATAGGGTACATGATGGTGGGCTCCAGCTCCACCTCCCCCATCTCGCTCAGCAACACTAGAGCCCGCTGCCACTGCTCGCCCTTCTCGCACGCGCTGATCCCAGCGCAGTAGCTGATCACGTCGGGCTCCAACTGCGCCTCCCTCATGTCGCTTAGAAGCGCCAAAGCCCGCAGCCACTGCACGCCCTTCTCGCACGCGCTGATCCCAGCGTTGTAGCTGTTCACGTTCGGTTTCAGCTTCGCCTCCCACATCTCGCTTAGCAGCGCCAGACCCCGCTGCCACTGCTCGCCCTTCTCGCACGCGCTGATCCCAGCGCAGTAGCTGATCACGTCGGGCTCCAGCTGCGCCTCCCGCATCTCGCTGAGAAGCGCCACAGCCCGCTGCCACTGCTCGCCCTTCTCGCACGCGCTGACCCCTGCGCTGTAGCTGAACCGGGCTGACCCGTGGTACCCAATGCTGCTTGCTGCTATCGTGGTGTTCGTGGGTGCTACCGTCGACTGCATGCTGCTGCCTCTGTTTGCTGCTGCAGTGTGCTGCCGCTGCTGCTGCTGCTGGTTTCGTGCTGCGTGCTGGTGCTGCTGCTGCTCTTTGCTGCTGCTGCTGCTGCTGCTGCTTGGTGCTCCAGTGTGCTGCTAGGCTAGTCGTGCTACTTGGCGCAGCCTTCTAGTGGTGAGTGAACCAAGGGGTGAGGGGTCCGATCGAGGAGGCAGGAGAGAGGAGTGACGAGCTACCAGCGAGGAGCGATGGCCGAGGAGAACGGAATGAGAATGGTTAGGCGCGAGTAGCAAAGAGGGAGGCGTACAGGGGTTGGGAGATGGGGGCGAGGGATGAAGAGGAATACTAATAGAGGAGCAGGGTGCGAGAGGGGAGGGGGCCACGAGGGAGCAGCGGTGGGTGGGGAACGAGTTCTGCGAGGGGCGTGGATCCGGGAGAGCGGCTTGAGAAGCGGCGGGCCCCGTCCTTTCCCCTGGCCTGCCACCCTCATTCGCCATCACTCGGACGTCCGTTCCCTGTGCATGGTTCGGTCTCGTGCGTGCCCCCTTCACCAGGTGAACAAGCATCTCCCTCGATGGCCCTCGCCGCGAAAAGATGGGCACACGCCCGAGCGATGCCAAGCTCAGACCATGGCCACCTCGCCCCTGGCCCAGGGCCGCGCCACGCCCACCTGCCCCCTCCTGGCCCCGCTGCCCCTGGCCTGTCTCCCAGATGCCCGCCCGACCCTCGCTGGTCCTCTGCCACCAACCCCTGCCCATGGCCGTGCCTCCCCCGCAGGCCCTCGAAACCCTTCTTTCTTCGCGACCGGCTCTTTCGCTGGTGCGTCACGGTCCTCCTTCCCTGGTGTAGCCCCAGTCCTCCTCCAGACCCCCTCGCCGGTAGCCTTGTGGATGCCATGAGAATGGACACTCTAGCCGTTGTATCATGGAATTTGGAATGTCTTCTGTATGCTCTCTGCATGGTGTAAACAACACGTCGAGACATAATTCAAACAGGTTCTATGATTTTGGACGCACGTTTAAAATACATGCTGAGAAGGTTTTTGACGTCTGGGAACTGTTTGGCAATATGCCTCCTCTCCCTGGGTCATCTTCCACAACACCAGCCCCTCTCCCCCAGGCCCCCCCCCCAACGGAGCTCCGGGCCCCTTTACGTATGTGGCTCGCTGCTTCGCCTTCCCTCCCTGGCTCCGCCCTGGCCCTCTACCAGGCCCTCACCCCTGGCGCCGCGCCGGTCCTCCCCCAGGCCCTGCCCTCAGAGCCCCGACGTCGCGACTTCCACTCATAACTTCGACAGCCATGGAGGTCCCGACACATTCCCCAAGGACGGGCTTTTCATCCCGAGTCGTTGCTTGACGGCTGAGAATAGAGAAACCTTCCGTCGCGATCTCTTTTTCCATGGCTCGAGGAAGTCTGGGCCTCTGGCTCCGCAGCTCGTGGTCGTTCGCTCGTGGCTCGTCCCTGGCCTCCCCCTCCTCCTCCTCCTCCTCCTCCTCCTCCTCCTCCTCCTCCTCCTCCTCCTCCTTGTCCTCCTCCTCCTTGTCCTCCTCCTCCTTGTCCCTCTGCTTTGTCTCCTCTCCTACTTGTGCTCTCCTCTCCCCTCCACCTGTCCTCTCCTCCTCCTTGTCTCCTCCTCCTCATTCTTCCTCCTCCTCCTGATTCTTTCCCTCCTCCCTCTCTCCCTCTCTTATTCCCTCCCTCCTCCTCCGCGTCTCGTCTCCTCCTTTTCCTCCTCCTCTCTCCTTCCTCTCCTCCTCCTCCTCCTCCTCCTCCTCCTCCTCTTGTTCTTAATATTATTATTCGTATGTGTCTTCTTCTTCGTATTACTATCACTAATACTAGTATTCGTATTATTCGAATTATTAATTCTATTACCATTATGATTGTTTCTGTCATTACTATGCATATTCCTCTTCTGATCAAAGTGAGGGGGCGAACGGTCATTAATTGTCCCTGCTGCGTGGCTGAATAAGAAATTCGTGGTGACAATTCTGCGTGTTGTTGTTGGTGTTGTTGTTGCTTGTTGTCATCGTCCCACCAACGACGCACCCGCGACCCACCCCACGACCAACCCCGCGACCCACCCCACGACCCACCCCGCGACCCACCCGTGACCCAACCCGCGACCCACCCGCGACCAACCCCGCGACCACCCCGCGACCCACCCGCGACCAACCCCGCGACCCACCCCGCGACCCACCCGCGACCCACCCCGCGACCCATCCGCGACCCATCCGCGACCCACCCCCGACCCACCCCGCGACCCACCCCGCGGCCCACCCTCAAGGGAGGAAAAACCACCCAGACCCGACGATTGACGTTTGGAACGGCCCTGGGCATTGACTAAACAGCCCTGCCGTGTTCGAATCATTCCGTGTGTGCGTTTACTGAACGGCTTCGCTTGCCGGGGCGATGATTATGGGGTGGGTTTTCTGCCCTCTACACCCGCGAGCTACCCGCGACCAAACAGCGACCCACCCGCGACCCATTTGCGACCCACCCGCGACCTACCCACATGGGTTTAACGAAAAATCCGGCGCCTGTGGCGGGCTCTTTGTATAATTTGTAAAACTTTGGCGCCTGCGGCGGGCTTCTCCAGAGTCTCGCAAACTCCCGACGTCCCCACCGCCCCCCTCTTGTATCCGCATCTGCGGGGCGCTACGTTTTTCCTCCTCCTCCTGCTCCTCCTCCTCCTCCTCCGCTCCGGCGCACGCAGCCGCGCGTCGCCTTGGCATTCCAGCGCCGCCTCGTCCTCCTCCTCGTCCTCCCGCGCCGCAGCGTGTGCCTTTCTCTCATCCGCCGCCGCAAGGAGGCCCCGCCCCTCCGTCCTGCCTCATCCTCCGTCTCCTGCGGCGCGGTCCGTCGTCGGTCCGCCGTGAGTCCGCGTCTCGTGCCTGCGCCTCGGCTGCGTCCGTCGTCCGCGTCCTCGGCCTCGGCCTCGGTGCAGCCTCCTCAGCTCCTCCTACCGTCCGCCGCCGCCTCCGCCGTCGCCTCGTAGGTCCCAATCCAGTGCACCCATCCGCCTCCGCAGCTGCTAGCCGCTCAGGCGGAGGTGGAGGAGGCTGGTGTGGGGGGCGGCGGCGGCTCTGTGTTGGTAGTTGTTGCCCGATGACCTATGAGGAGGGTGTGTGCAGTGGTGGGGCGGCCGCTGCTACGCCGGGCGGGGACGCGACGCGGAGGGGCCCCGCCGCGGCTTAGGCTCCGCCATTCCTCCCTGTAGGTTTGCCGCGGGGGCAGGCGGCACGCCGCGCAGCTCCGCCGCCGCCGCAGGAATCTACCGCCCTCCTGCCTCCGCAGCAGCATGTCTGCGTGCAGCATCGTCATCCTCGATTTTTTCCTCCTCGCAGCCCTTTGGTGTATGGACGTGCTTCCCCTCCCCTCCTCTCTCGCTTCCTCCTCCTCCTTTCCTCCTCGTCCTCGTCCTGTCTCGTGCTCGTGCTCGTCCTCCTCCTATCCTTCTCTCCTCATTCCTCCCTCTTTTTTCCTCCCCCATCCCCTTCCCCGGCCTCATCTCCTCTCCTCCTTCTCCTCCTCTTCTTCTTCTTCTTCCTCCTCCTCCTCCTCCTCCTTGTCCTCCTCCTCTTCTCCTTTTCTCCTTCTCCTCCTTCTTCTCCCTCTGTTTTTCTTCCTCCGCTTCTTCTTCTTATTATTATTCTTCTTCCTCCTCCTCCTCCTCCTTCTCCTCCTCCCCCTTTGGACCCTGTGCGCCTCGGCCTGCCCGCCCCCCGGGGCCCAGGGGTCTGCCCCGCGCCAGGGCTGGAGGCACGCTGGCTTCTGCCCGGGCGTGAGCGCGGGTGTGGGCGTTGGCCTGGGCCTGGGCGCGTGCCCGGGAGTGGGCGTGGACGTGGCTGGAATGGAGGGAGGGCGGGCCCCTGAGCGGGGCGGCGCCTCTCCCCTCCGGAGCGCCGGCGGGAGGGGCGGGAGGCGCGGTCTGTGAGCACTCGGGTGATAACCTGTGGGCCATCTTGGGTTGGCCTTCGGCGGTCTTGAGGCCGTCCTGGGCCCGTCCTGGAGGGCGGCATGGCCAATCTTCAGAGCGTCTTGGGCCCTACTGGAAGCTCTTGCGGGCGGCCTCAGGGGCCCTACTGGAGCGTGCGCAAGAGCTTCCTCGCATGCAAGTCTGCAAAACGATTGCCTGCAGCACTGCTTGCGTGCTGTCCCCGTTGTGTGGCTGCTAGCCTTCTGTATTTGCACTGTCTTGCACGCAGTCCTGCTTGTGCGCTGCCCCTGGCACATATTTCCGTTTGATTGCTGGGTTGCGAATTTCACCGCTGGCACGTTCGCTCGCTGCCGCTTGCTGCGACTCGGTGGTGCTGCCTGCTCTTTGCTGGTGCTACTTTTTATTGTGGTTCGGCGCTGTTGCTTGGTGATGTCTAGAGCCAGCCCTTACTGCTTGCCTGCTGCTGATTGAAACTGCTTGCTGCTGGTCGTGGTCCTTACTTGCTGCAACTGATTGCTGATGCTTGCTGCTGCTCGCCAGTGCTGTTTACTGCTGTCAGCTGTTACTTGGTAGTTACGTGTGCTGATGCTGCCTCCTGCTGTTGATTGTTGCTGATGGCTGCTGCCGCCATTGCTGCACCTGGATCTGTGAGACGCGCTGGGGCTCTCTTGCGCCGTAGTGGGGGCGTGCACACCCCTATGGGAGCCCTTCAAGGGTCTCGCAGGCCGTCTTGGCGCCCTCTGGAGGCCCAGTCGGGCCGTCCGGGTGCTCTCCAGGAGCGCTCTGTGGCCGTCCTGGGGCCCTCTTGGGGCTGGCTGAGGACCGTAATGGAGGCGCGTCGGGGGTATCAGACACTGCTGGGGTAAGGTGGACGCGAAAAGGTCAAGAAACCAACACACGTTGGGAAATGTAACGTATTTTGCAGATTTGTTGGGTCTGCAGACCTCTTGGCGCCTCTGGGGGTCCCTCGGGTGCAGGCCCACAGCCTCGGAAATCCGTTGGGGGCCTGGTCCCAACGACCCCGAGCTTCTCGGAACGCCCAGATCGGCGACGCGGCCTGACACCAACGTGCCTCCAATATGTCACCCTCGCGCGCGCTGGCCCAGAACAACCGCATGGGTAACGTCGGGCTGCAGATTCGCTCCCCGCATCTCGCTGAGAAGCACCAGAGCCCGCTGCCACTGCTCGCCCTTCTCGCACGCGCTGACCGCAGCGTTGTAGCTGACTAGGGCAGACCTGTGGACTCCGTCCACGACATCAGCTCGACGTGGCGAGGGGTCTCTGGGCAAGCGCGGCGTGCCTGTCGCCTCTCGTCCGCTCCCCCGCTCCTGGAGGGAATTCTGAAGCCACTGAAGGCTTCGTGGGGGCCGTTTCGGAGCCTCTTCGGCCTTCTTTTGGGCCTCCCGGGGGGGCTCTTAGGGCCCTCTCGGGCCGCCTTGGGTGCCTCTTGGGCCTTCTTGGGGCCGTCTGAGGCCCGCTTCGGCGCCTCTTGGGCTGTCTTGGGCCGTCTTGGGCCGCTCCTGGGGCCGTCTTGGGTGCCTCTTGGGCCGTCTTGGGCGCCTCCTGGGCCGTCCTGGGGCCGTCCTGCGGCGTCTTGGGACCGTCTGGGGGCCCTCCTGGCCCGTCTTGGGGCTCTCTTGGGTCCTCTTCGGCCGTCTTGGAGCGGTCGGGGGGACTTCTTGGGCCGTCTTGGAGCGTCGGGAAGCCGAAGAGGCGAGGAGGCCGAAAACATCGAAAAACACAATAGAAATCGATGATTTCTGTCGCTCGGGGCCCTCTTGGGAGGCCTCTTGGGAGGCCTCTTCGGGCGTCTTGGACGCCTCTTGGGCCGTCTGGGGCGAATCTCGGGCGTCGTGGGCCCATCTTTAAGCGTGCCGGGGCTCTCCGGGGCCGTCTTGGGGGCTTCTGGGGGCCCTCTCGACATGTCCTGGAGCCTGCCTGGGCGGCCCGGGGCGGCCCGGGGCCAGCCCGGGGCGGTTTGGGTGCATTGGGGCCTGCGCCCTTCTGGCACGCACTGGGCCCTGCAATGTAGTAGAGACTAGGGCTGACCCGTGGACTCCGTCCACGACATCTTTATGGAATGGTTCTCGGAGGAACGGCGCAGATTGTACCGAAAATCTACAAACACGGCGGCGGCTCGGGCGGCGGCAGCGAGACCGCGCCTTCGTGTCCGAGCTCTTGCAGCGCTCCAGCAGCTTGGCCCAGCGCACTGCTCGTTCACCCCCCTCCTATTGAGGGCAGTTTCGAAGTCTCTCGGGGATGTGCGTCGAAGTCGAGGCCCATCTGAGGCGTCTCAGGAGCGCCCAGGGAAGGGCTCGGGAGGCCATCGGGGAAAGCCACCGAAAGCGCCGGGGAGGCTCGCAAGGATCTACAGGGAGGGCCCAAGAGAGCTTCAAGAAAATATGAAATCCAGTGAACTCTTAAGAGAAACCGCTGTTGGGTCGGCCATCACCTCCGGGCGCGCCTTGATGGTGCGATCCAGTCGCATCACCGCCAACGGGAGGGTTTGTTCGCCATGTCCCATTCTGTTCGCCCAGAGGGTCTGTGGAGGCCTTCGGGCGAACAGAACGGGACAGGGCAAGGAATGGGGAAGCCATGTCCGAATCTCCTGGGCCCCCCAGATGCTCGTCCGAAGAATGCGGAGAGGTCCCAGGGTCATATCAATTGGCTGCTGTCCCAGGGGTCCGGTCTGCTTGGCCCGAAGAGTTTGCCAAGGCCCCTGGGGGAACAGAATGGCACAGCGTATCGGGCAAAGGGGGGCGGTAGCTGGCCTGTCAGACCCGGCGTTCGTCTTCTGCCCAAGCGGCGCAGGGCCCACGGGCCCCAGGGTTGGCGTCCCGCTGGGATTCCTCTTGTTCGCCCACAGGGTTGGAGGAGGCCTCCAGGCGAACAGAATGGGGCAGGACAATGAAGGTGGGAGACTCGTCGCAAGCTCCCAGCCCCCCCAAGTGTGCGCCCGAAGGGTGTGGGGCCGCGTTGGCTCCCTCAAAGGGCCGTCTTGGAGCCGTCTAGGCCCGTCTTGAGGGCGCCGTTTGCCCTGATGGGGCCGTCTTGGTTCGTCGTGGGCCCCTCATGGGCGCGTCCGTAGGCCGTCCTGGGCCATCGGGGTCCTCGTGGGGCTGTCTTGGAGCCGTCTGGGACCGTGAGGAGGCCGCCTTGGAGTCGTCTTGGGCCCCTCCTGTGCGCCTCCTTGGGCCGTCCTGGGCCAGCAGGGGCCGTGTTGGCACCCTGTTGGGGCTGTCTCGGAGCCGTCCTGAGCCGTCGCAGCGCGCCTTGGGTTGTGTTGGGTCCGTCTTGGCCCGTCTTGGGGCCTTCCTGGGCGGTTCCTCGGACCCTCCTGGGACTTTCTGGGGCCTCTTGGTGCATCGGACCGCCGAAACGGCGGGAAACGCAAAGGGTGTAACAGTAAACAATGGACAATTAACGATTTTTGCCAGCTGGGACTCTCTTGCCATCTTGCCCCGAACGGGCGCGTCCTTGGGCCGTCCTGGGCGCACCCTCCTGGGACCGTCTTGGAATCGTCTTGGGCCGTCTTGAGCGCGCCTTGGGCCGTCCTGGGCCGGTCTGGGGCCGTGTTGGCACCCTCGCGGCGAGGAAGCTCGGAGGCGGGCTCGAGGCCTCTTCGGAGCCATTTTGGAAGCTGTTGGGGCCTCTGTAGGGGCCTCGTTTGGGCTCCTTGGGAGCCTCCTGGGGCCTCTTCGGGGGATTCTTGGCGGCCCCTTGGGGCCTCTTGGGGGCCTGTTTGGGCCTCCTGGCGCCCTCTTGGGGCGGAAGGCTCGGATTTTCTGTGGGGCCCCCTCTTGGGCTGTCTTCGGGCGTCGTCTCTTGGAAACCTCTTGGGCCGTTCTGGGGCGCTCTTGGAGGCCTCTTGGGCCGTCTTCGAGCGTCGGAAAGCGGAAAAGGCGAGAAGGCCAAAATCCTTCCAAAACCGTCGTAAAGCGGACGATTTTGAGGCCCAAAACCGTCCAAAACCTCCTGAGGCGGTCCCCTCGTCCGCCCCCCTCGCTTCGAAGCAGTTTTTAAGCCCCGTGGCACCTCTTGGGGATCTCTTTTGGGCTCCTGGGGGCCTCTTGGGCCTCCACTGGATTCGCTGCCCTCGGTCGGCAATCGTCGATCCTACGACGACTCTCCCCAACGGAGAAACATCGAAGGCCCTCGGAGCGTTGTTCTTTTGTGCCTTCGATATGCCAGTCGCCTCTCGTCCGCTCCCCCCCTCCTGGAAGCAATTCTGAAGCCACTCAGGGCTTCGTGGGGGCCGTTTGGGGATCTCTTGGGGCGTTTTTGCCTGCGATATGCCTGTCGCCTCTCGTCCGCTTCCCCGCTCCTGGAGGGAATGCTGAAGGCACTGAAGGCTTCGTGGGGGCCGTTTCGGAGCCTCTTCGGCCTTCGTTTGGGCCTCCCGGGGGGGCTCTTAGGGCCCTCTCGGGCCGTCTTGGGTGCCTCTTGGGCCGTCTTGGGGCCGTCTGAGACCCGCCTCGGCGCCTCTTGGGCTGTCGTGGGCCGTCTTGGGCCGCTCCTGGGGTCGTCTTGGGTGCCTCTTGGGCCGTCTTGGGCGCCTCCTGGGCCGTCCTGGGGCCGTCCTGGGGCGTCTTGGGACCGTCTGGGGGCCCTCCTGGCCCGTCTTGGGGCTCTCTTGGGGTCCTCTTCGGCCGTCTTGGAGCGGTCGGGGGGGCTTCTTGGGCCGTCTTGGAGCGTCGGGAAGCCGACGAGGCGAGGAGGCCGAAAACATCGAAAAACACAATAGAAATCGACGATTTCTGTCGCTCGGGGCCCTCTTGGGAGGCCTCTTGGGAGGCCTCTTCGGGCGTCTTGGACGCCTCTTGGGCCGCCTGGGGCGAATCTCGGGCATCTTGGGCCCATCTTTAAGCGTGCCGGGGCTCTCCGGGGCCGTCTTGGGGGCTTCTGGGGGCCCTCTCGACATGTCCTGGGGCCTGCCTGAGCGGCCCGGGGCGGCCCGGGGCCAGCCCGGGGCGGTTTTGAGACATTTGAGCCTGCACCCTTCCCGCACGCACGTGCCCCTGCAATGTAGTAGAGACTAGGGCTGACCCGCGGCCTTCCGGCCGCGGAGTCTGCCCGCCATGGTGTGGACGTGGAAAGGGAGTGTCTCCGGGGCCTCGCGGGGGGGGAGGTTGAAGGGGACGGTGTGGATGGGGGAAGTGGCCGCTGAAGGGGGAGGTGGGCGAGGGATGCAGGCAAGCAGGCCTGAAGGCAGGAACGCATGTAGGCACAACGTGGTGTGGACAGAAGCTGTTTCTCACGCCGCGCTTTGTGTTCATCATAGCCTTTGCGGGGCGGGGCGCCGTTATCATTTTATCTGCTCTTAGCTGGGGCCGCGTGATATACGACCCAAGAGGCCCACAAGAGGGCGCCGAGACGGCCCGCACAGGGGCCGCTCAGGCGCCCGGTGCACGGGAGAATCACCGATTGGACGCTGGAGAAACTGTCAATTAACTGTCGATTTGGTTTACTTGGGCTGCGCGATAGGAGCCTTCTCGGGTTGTCTGGACACTCTTGGGGCCTTCTTCGGGGCATGCTCAGGGCATCCCTGTGGCTCCTCCCTCCTCGTCCTCCCCTGGATCGGTCATCCAGTCGATCTTCTTTAGGAGCCATCTCGGTGTGTCTGGACCGTCTTGGGGCCTCCTTCGGATCATGCTCGGGACATCTCAGTGGCTCCTCCTCCTCCTCCCCTCGATCCTTCATCCCGTCGATCTTCTCGTCAGTCGTCGACGCTCCCCAAGAGACAAGCATTCAATGCCTCATGGGTCCGTTTGGAAGCCTCTTTTCGTCCTCCTGGGGGTCTCTCGGGCCCTTTTGGGCCGTCTTGGGTACATCTTGGGCCGCCTTGGAGCGATTTGGGGCCGTCTTGGGCGCCTCTGGGGCTATCTTGTGGCCGTCTTGGTTGCCTCTGCGGCCGTCTAGGGCGTCTCTGGAGCCGTGGCGGGGCCGCCTCGGGCCGTTTGGGGGCCCTCCTGGAGTGCTCTGGGGGCGTCTTGTGGCGATCGGGACGGCCTGTGTAGCCGTCTTGGACGCGCTGAAGACGAAAAGAGCAAACATATAAAAAATGCACGTTTTCCGTAGGGAATGGGGCAAATGTTTGCCTCTTGGGTCCCTCCTGGGGGTCCTCCTGGGCCGCCTTGGGAGCCTCCTGGCCTGCCTTGGGGGCCGAAGGGGCCGACCTGGGGCTCGGTTGGGTCCCTCTTGGTCTGTCCGGGCGCCCTTGTGGGCGTCTCTGAGCCGTCTCGGAGCGGCCCGGGGGCTCGCAGGGCGGCCTGGAGAGCCCAGCGGACCTTTCAAGACAGAGGACCTTCTTGCACGCAAAGATCGCTACATTGTAGAAGAGATGACGTCGGGCTCCAGCTTCCCCTCCCACATCTCGCTGAGCAGCGCCAGCGCCAGCTGCCACTGCTCGACTTTTTCGCACGCGCTGATCCCAGCATTGTAGCTGACCAGTGTCTGACCAGGGTTCTGCGGTAACTCCTGGGAGCCTACTATACCATCTTGCTATCTTGCTCGCTCTTGCGAACCGACGCTGTTTGACGCCAAGTCGAATCAACCCGAATCGACGCTGGTTCGGCGCTTCCGGATCGGTGCCCAAGCGCTGGCGCACGCCGATTCCGTCTGACAAGGGAACTCCGAGGACCTGCAAGGCTCCCGTGCCTTCCTGCCGAGCCGATATGTGCACACCTGGAGCACATGCGCTCAGGCGAGTCTGCAGGGGAGCCGTGCGGCCCTGCCTCGCCGGTGACAGCCCCTTAGGAGCCGTCACGGGCGCCTCCTCCTCCTCCTCCTCCTCCTCCTCTTCCTCCTCCTCCTCGTCCTCCTCCTCCTCCTCCTCCTCCTCCTGGGCAGGGGTGGGGCCTCCTTGGCGTCGTCCTGTGGGCCTCTGCGGCCACCGCGGCCCATCTTTTCGAGGCCGCCGAGGCCGTCTTGGGCCGTCGGAGGCGCGAGAAGCCGAGAAAGCTGAAACGTCAGCCAGCGTTGGCCCAAAAGAGTGAGTTCTTGCAGTCTATGCGTCGCAATCTGAGCGGTGCAGTCCGTGCGGTGCATTATGCTGCTCCCGTCGTACTGGAGAGCCAAATCCCCCCATACATAGTCTCGGGCCCACGGAAAAAAATGTCGAAACGGGGTCGAACGAGCATCGCCTCCCGGAACCCGACACGTGAAAACCTCCCAGTCCCGGTACTCTACAGTCATCGGCCTGACCTAAGGAACGATAAATAAGGAACGAAGCCCCTTTCTTCCAAGGAATAACGCATAGGGAACGATAAACAAGTAATACAGAACGCACAGGGAACGACAAATGACGCATGCAGGCCTAAGGAACGACCGAGCCCCTTTTGAAAAGCAAGCGTTCCTTATTCAAGCCGCTCACTGTATGGTGCTCGCATTGTTTCCTCGTGCTCTTCTCGGGCCGGGCGAAAGGGGGGGATTGGGAAAGGGGGGGTTACGAAATCTGCTGCATGCAGCTGGTTTCGGCCTCACCGAAGGGCCCATTCCTCGATACATAGGCGCCAGGAGGCGCCGGGAAAATCAGCTACGTGAGCTGATTCTCAAACCCCCCCTTTGCTATCCCCCCCTTTCGCCCGACCCGATCTTCTGCGGCGCGCAGTCCCTGCGATGGGCCGGGCGGCGGCGGCGGGCGGCGGCGACGGGCGGCCCCACGAGTCTGTTGCGCCGACCCGGCGGGGGCTCCAAGCGCAGGGGCGGCGGCGGCGGCGGCGGCGCACGGCCGCAGCCTGAGGCCGCACGGGCTGGGCCCTGGAATCGACAGGGCCGTTTTTCTTACCGGTTCCGTTTTGCCGTTTTCGTTGCCGGTTCCGACGCCGTCCTTTTACCGGTTAGCCGTCGCAGTTTTTTGACCGGTTCCGGCTCCGGCTCCAATCCTGGAGCCGTTTCTGTTACCGTTTCCAGTCGCCGTTTTTGTTTGCCGCTTCCACGTTCAAGGGGCATTTTTATTGGACACGGTGAAAAAACGGCCCTGCCGTTTCCGGGGCCCACAAAGGCCATGCACCACCACTGAGCCGAGCGTCCGGAGGGACGTGTGGGCAGCAGAGTGCGCGAGTGGCAACGCTTCAGACAAGTACAGTCGGGGCGTTGACCTAAGGAACCCTAAATAAGGAACGGGGCCCCTTTCTCCCATACGCTGAGCTTCGATTTCCCATGGAAAGCCTCAGGAAAATTGCAGGCAAACTGCAGAACAATCAAGGAACGCCGAGCCCCTCTCCAACGAAAAGGGTTCCTTCTTCAGGGCCCCGACTGTATGACTGGAAAGACATTACGGAGCGGCCGCGTGCACGCACAGGCTCGACTGGGAGGGAGAAGCGGAAATGCCTCACGACGGGCACCGGGCCAGAAGAGAGGCAAGAACCCTTATAAAGTCGGGGGACGGGCAGAGCCCCCTGGAGTAAAACACGTGGTTCAGCGAAGACGGCCTCGTGCCCAGACCTGGCGGGTGCAAGCCTGGAGAATGACGGCCGCGGCGCCCTCTCGAGAACTGAAAAGGGACGATTCACAAATCGACGTGTCAGGGTGGGGGTTCCGTCCACCCCCGACTTAAGTGCAAGAACAGCTGTCTAGGGAGTCGTTCGACAACCAATGGGAAGTCTGCGGAAGGGTCGTGCGGTGTCGGCGCGCGCAAGAGTTTTTGTCACCGCGTCGATCGTTCAACCTTGAACCGATCGCGGCCCCAATAGTTCAAACTAAAATCAGTCGGATCCCTCCGGCGTTACCATGTCCCTCGGCGCTTCTGCGTCGTTCTATCATGCGGAATTCTGCACTGAACGCCTTCGCCAGCGTCGCCGGCGCGCCAACGCCGCGTGAACCTACTGTATGCTCTGGGGCTCCAGGGGCTCTCGAGGAGGAGGAGGAGGAGTAGAAGGAGGAGGAGGGGGAGGAGGAGGAGGAGGAGGAGGAGGAGAGGAGGAGGAGGAGGAGGAGGGGGAGGGGGAGGAGGAGGAGGAGGAGGAGGAGGAGGAGGAGGAGGGGCAGAAGGAAGGGGAGGGTCGAGTCTGTTACCCGCCGAAAGAGACAGGAGGGGGGAAAGATCAAAACGAGAGACGCTTCCAGGCTCTTAAGGGTGACCTACATAGGGGGGGGGAGAAAAAGGGTCCTGGAGGGGCACCTTCCTTCACCCCCCCATGTAGGTCACCCCCCATCATTGCACCCCGCCCGCTCCAGGAGGCCTCGCGGAGGCCCCCAGGGCCGCCTCGAGGCACCCCGAGGCCGCCTCGCGGCCATCTTTGGCCCATGTGGGAGGCGTCTGGGCGAACTCGGGGGCCTCTCGGGCCCTCTGGGGCGGTCTCAGGGACGGTCTCGAAAGTTACTCCAGATTTCGTAATAGAGGGAGGGGGGTCTCGTTTCGGGGGGGGTCTCTTCCAGGCTATCTTGGAGGGCCTGGGGGGGTCTGGGGACGATGTTTTGGAGGGTTTCTCCCACGGGGGGGTCTAAAACTCATCGTCTGGGGCGGTTGTGACTCCCTCCCTTTTATTGCGAAATCTGGGGTATGTTGCTCCCTTCGTACTTCAAGACCACATCCCAGCAAGAAGTTCGAGCCCCCGGAAAAGTGTCGAAAAAAAACCATGTCGGAAAACGGTGTCGAACGCGCGTCTCCCACGGCCCGACGCGCGAAGGCCCTCGAGCCTCGGTGCTCTCTTGGTGCTCGAAATCCTTTCTGCTATGGTCCAGGCTCATCGGGGATGGACTGACCCCCCTTTCGTAAAACGCGGTTTAGTGAAAACGACCTGAGGCCCAAACCTGGCGGGCGCAAGCCTGGAAACGACGGCCACGGCACCCTCTCTCGGACCGAAAACAACGGACGATTCACGAATCGACGTGTCCCTGTTGGGGGCTCTGTCCACCCCCGAGCTCAAAAAGGAGGCCGGAACATCACGACCCGAAGGCCATCTCGGGCAACACTCTCTCGGGCCCGCTGGGCCACTCCGCGGTCCTCTCGAGGGCGCCCTGCGGGGCCACCCGCTATGGAGGCCTCCCGGGGCTGCGCTGTGGGGCGTCGGGGGCGCGGCGCGGCGTGCAGGCCGAGGCCGAGGCCCCGGAAGACACTCCGAGATCCACGGCGGCTCTCGGCGGCTTCCCGGCGGTCGGCGTGGAGGCTCCTCCTCCTCCTCCTCCTCCTCCTCCTCCTCCTCCCCCTCCCCCTCCTCCTCCTCCTCCTCCTCTCCTCCTCCTCCTCCTCCTCCTCCTCCTCCTCCCTCCCCCTCAGCCGGTCTTCGGGCAGTGCTGGGCCCGACTGCCTACCAGACCACCCCAACCCGACCCAAAAGACCCGCATTTCGGGTGTGGTGGGGGGGTTACGGGTTCCATGTAGTTTGTCAGTGTTCCCCGACCCCTCCCCGCCCCTGGAAGTGGAGGGCAACTTGAGGCCTTCGGGTTGGGTTGGGGTGGTTTGGTGGGTGGTGAGTGCCGCCTCGGGGCCATTTTTTGGCCCGTCTTGGGGGCGAGCCTGGGGATCTCTCGGGCCCTCCTGGGCAGCCTCGGAAGCCTCTTTGTGCCCAGTGTTGGCCCGTCTGGAGATCAGCAACGGGCGGTCGAGAAACGCGTTCAGGAAGTTACCCGACACTGTGGCCGGCGAGGACAAGACGGTATTCCCTTCAGGAACGAGCAGAGCGGAGCAGAACTTTGCTCAGCAAGCAGAACTGAGCAAGAAGCTGGGCCCGTCTCAGAGGTCCTACGCTGCAGAGGCAAGCCGCGTCGTGGGGGCGTCACGGGGGCCTCGTGGGCCCAGGGTGGGGCCGCTCAGAGGCCGGCTTGGGGTTTCTGTGGGCCACGCTGGAGGCCATCTTGGGCGTCGGAGGCGCGAAAGGGTGAGACATCGGAATCCGTTGGAACCCTTAGGATCATCCATGCTTTGGGCCTCCTGGAGCCCTCCTGGCAAAGCTCTTGGAGCCCTCTTGGGCACACTCGGAAGCCTCCGGGGCCAGCTGAAGCATATTTGAGCCGTCTCGGGGCCATCTTGGACCGTGCAGGAGGCGTCTGGGGCGAACTTGACGCTCTCTCGCGCTCGCCAGGGCCGTCTTGAAGGTCATCCTGGGCCCTCTTGAGTGGTCTCAAAGGCCGCCCGCGGCGCGGCAGGCCGCGTCTGGGAGACGTCACAGAAGCCTCTTGGGCTCCGCTGGGGTATTGAATTTGACGGCGACTGCGAGGGGGAAGTGGTGAGAAGGGGCGGCCTTCTAACAGGCTCAGAAGCCCCCCGGCCTTCTGAGAAGTTTTCTACGCCTTCCCCGAAAACACAGAAGACTTCTCAGAAGGCGCGAGAAGCCATCGCGCCTTCTGAGAAGGCCTTCTCAGTCTCACTTCGAATCTTGGGGCCATCCTGGAGGCCTCATGAAGCCTCCAGGGCCGTCTGCGAATCGGAGGCACCAAGAGGTGCAGAAACGACCACCCACTGAAAACCAAAGGGAAACCTCCCGGAAAGGCTCTTTGAGCCTGCCTGTTGGCGGACTCGGAGGCCTCCGTGGCTCTGGAGGCGATCCTAAACTACGGCTGGCCCTCGCACGGAACAGCAACCTTCCAAGAACATGAGATCCTCCGCCGGCCAAAACGCACAGAACCTCCAAGTGTACCCTTCCCAGGATGCACGTGTATCGGGTTGACCCAAAAAGGGGTCCAGCGACACAGGGGTGGTGTAATAGATTCGGTGCGATAGATTTGTGGGGTTGTAATACATCTGGGGCGTGCAGTACATTCCCGGGCGCAAATGTATTGCTGTATTTCTGCGTGCAATTCATTACTTGCGATACAATGCATTACAACTCTCCGGCGCAATACCTTTGCAATACACTTGCCCCGAATATATTGCACCACCCCCTTTCAGCTGGACCCCATTTTGGGTGTGCTTGAGTGTATGCTCCGCGCGGGAAGGGGACTCCAGAAAGGCCCCCAGGGGCCAGGCTGGCCATTGCGGCGATCCTGAACTGAACTGCTCGGGGCCATCCAGGCCTCGGAAACAAATAGCGACCCCCCCCCCCTCCCATAAACCTCTGCCTCCACCTCCTCCTCCCCATCCTCCTCGCCCTCCTCCTCATCCTTCTCCTCCTCATGCGGCTCCTCCCCTGCTCGTCCTACTTCTCCTCCTTCTGCCTCGTCGTGGTCAGCGTCCTCATCTTCAGGGTCGGCGGCGCCGGCCGTAAGGCCTTCGCAAAAGCGAACACTCGTGCCACATTCATCTGTCAACGCCTCCCCCTCCCCCCAGTGTTCCAAGTTGGCGGCGGCGGGTCCGACAAGCTGCATTTCGACCGCAATCTCCTCCGCGCGTGCCACCTCTGAATTTTGAAGGGAAAGGGGTCTTCGGGAATTGTTTTCCCTCTACCGTCTTGGCCATGTTGGAGGCCTACCCAGACCCCCGACGTCGTGACTTTTTGACCTTGCGAATTTATAGCCGGGATGCCGTATCCCCAGACAAGGTGTTTAAACCCACTGCGGTTTCCAAGGTCGATCGCGTGCCCGTCCAGTGCGGGCTGGCATGGCATGCTAGGACATGCTAACATGATGTTTGCACATGAGATGTTTATACGAAAACTTGTGTGATGCATGCCTTTTCAGGAAGCTAACGCTAGAGGGTGTCGTACTCTCTCGCACCTGGTCGACGAGTAAGCTGTCGGGTCGGCACTGTCAGAGGCTACACCACCATGCTTTGAACTCGGAAACAACTGTAAGAGGAAGCGGGGGAGGGCGCGGAAGCGGGGGGGCATGTCTCAAAAGAAAAATCGTGGCGTCGGATGTTTGGGAAGGGCGGAAGGCAGGGCGCGCATGACGGATGCTGAGGCGGCAGAAACGACGACGGCGGGGACGGGGAGGCGGAGGCAGAGGCGCAGCAGCGGGAGGCGGGAGGAGGGAGAAGGGAAGAGGAGCCAGGCGGGAAGCGGGAAGAGGGAGGCGGGAGAAGGAATGAGAGAGGTTGTGACTGGAGCCCCTGTGCTACGAAACGTCTCAGGCAGAACGGGCCAGACCATCTCGCGCGCAACACCTTCGAGCATCGCATTGTGAGGATGGCTCAGGCGAAACGGGCTGGACCACCTCGCGAGCGACACCGGACAACCTCTCGCACACGTTCTGTCAAGTCCACGTCACACTCGCTTCCCGTTAGGTCCTCTCCTGCAACTCCTTTCCTTCTCCCTTCTCCTCCTCCTCCTCCTCCCTCTCCTCCTGCCTGCTTCCTCATCCACATCATCCTCCTCCTCCTTCTCCCTTCCATCTCCTCCTCCTTCTCCTCCTCCTCCTCCTCCTCCTCCTTCACCTCCTCTTCATCTCGAACGGCATCTCGGAACCCAGAGTTGCGAGGATGTCTCCAGCGTAGCGGGCTGGACCACCTCGCGCGCGGCATCTCGGACCCCAGAGTTGCGATGATATCTCAGGCGAAACGTGCTGCAAGGAAGTCTCAGGCGAAACGGGCCGGACCACCTCGATCGCGGCGTCTCAGAGCTCCGAGTTGCGGGGGCCTACTGGGGCCTCCTGGGGCCTCCTGAGGACCTCCTGGGGCTTCCTCCTGGGCCTCCTGTGGCCTCCTGGACCCCACCTGGGGCTTCCTGAAGCCTCTTGGGGCTCCCAGGGGGGAATATCTAACATGTGGCCGTCTGGGACCCCCAAAACGGGGGGGGCCACAAGAGCAGGAAAAATCAACGAATCGACACCGGATGTGGATTGACACGTTCTGATAGGGGGCCTCCTGGGGCATCCTGGGAGCCTCCTGGGAATCTCCTGGGGACCCCTGGGGCCTGTCCTGGGCGTCCTGCGGCCTCCTGAAGCTCTCTGGGGCCTCCTGGGGCTCCAAGGGTCCCAGGGGGGATATGTAACATGTGGTCTTCTGGGCCCCCAGGCTGGACCACCTCTTGCGCGGCATCTGGGAGCTCAGAGTTGCGAGGATGTCTCAGGCGAAACGGGCTGGACCACGTCGCGCGTGGCATCTCCGAATTCAGAGCTGCGAGGATGTCTCAGGCGAAATGGGCTGGACCACCTCTTGCGCGGCATCTCAGAATTCAGAGTTTCGAAGATGTCTGAGGCGAAACGGGCCAGACCACCTCGCGCGCGGCATCTCAGAGCTCAGAGTTTCGAGGACGTCTCAGACGGAACGGGCTGGACCACCTCTCGCGCGGCATCTCGGAATGCAAAAGTGCGAGGATGTCTCAAGTGGAACGGGCCGGACCACCTCTTGGGCCGCATGTCGGGGCTCAGAGTTTGGAGGACGTCTCAGGCGAAACGGGCCGGACCACCTCTTGCGCGGCAGCTCGGACAGCAGAGTTTCGAGGACGTCTCAGGCGAAATGGGCTGGACCACCTCTTGCGCGGCATCTCAGAATTCAGAGTTGCGAGGATGTCCCAGGCGAAACGCGCCGGACCACCTCGCGCACGGCATCTCAGAGCTCAGAATTTGGAGGATGTCTCAGGCGATACGGGCCGGACCACCTCTCGCGCGGCATCTGGGAGCTCAGAATTTGGAGGCTGTCTCAGGCGATACGGGCCGGACCACCCTTCGCGCGGCATCTGGGAGCTCAGAGTTTTGAGGATGTCTCAGGCGAAACGGGCCGGACCACCTCTTGATCGGCATCTGGGAAATCAGAGTTTGGAAAATGTCTCACCCGAAACGCCCAATCCCAGACAATTCAGAAACGAGAGTTGCGAGGATGTCTCAGGCGAAACTGCCCAGACCACCACATTTTTTTGAGGACGTCGTCTCTGCTTTGAATTCCCTCGGCCGGAGTTAGCTTCTATCACAACAGCACCCCGTTCAGCAAGCTGTCTGGAAAATCACGTCGACCCCCAAACGTCTGGACCCCTTCCCCGGGACCGGTTTTTTCATCCTGAATCGTTTTCTGACGGCCCCGAAGCCTGGGAAGGGCCCCCGGAGGCCGACAAAAACGAAAAACCTCCCGTCGTGATTTTTGCTAGGGCGCGAAAGGAAGGTCTGGGTAGGCCCTGGGCAGGCAGGGCCGCCGGCCCGTGCTTGGATAGGGCGACGAAATCTGTACATGTCCACTCCTCCTCCTCCTCCTCCTCCTCCTGCTTTCCCTCCTCCTCCTCCTCCTCCTCCTCCTCCTCTCCTCCTGCTTTCCCTCCTCCTCCTCTTCCTCATCCTCCTCCTCCTCCTCATCCTCCTCCTGCTTTCCTCCTCCTCCCCCCCCCTCCTCCTCCTCCTCCTCCTCCTCCTCCTTCCTCCCCTCCTCCTCCTCCTCCTCCTCCTCCTCCTCCTCCTGCTTTCCCTCCCTCCTCCTCCTCCAACTCCCCCTCCTCCTCCTCCTCTCCTCCTCCTCTCCTCCTCCTCCTCCTCCTCCTCTCCTCCTGCTTTCCCTCCTCCTCCTCCTCCTCCTCCTCCTGCTTTCCCGCCTCCTCCTTCTTCTCCTCCTCCTCCTCCTCCTCATCATCATCCTCATCATCCTCATCATGGGAATGGGAATGGGTCTCTGGGGGCGTCCACATACGAGCTGGAAAACAAAAAGACTGGGCCTGAACCCTTTGAGTTTCAGCTGTGTCACATCGCCCTGAGGGCCTACAGGAGGATCAGCTGGCCCCGAACGCTGGGGGTGGGGGCCCACAGGCGATTCGTGGCGACTCGTTGGTGGGGGACCCGAGAGCCACGACGCACCACCGATCTGAGAGGGCATTCAATTAGGGGCCAACGATCTATCGTGGAAGGGAGAACAGGCGCGGGGGGGAGGCAGGCGCGAGAAGGGGAGGTGCTCCACAACAACTGACAGGCCAAACGAATTACAAATTCCGACGAGGTGCCATCCTTTTATCTCTCTCGGGCGCTCCCGCCTAGGCGTACAGGCCGTCGGGGAGGAAGGACATGTCCTCATAACAGAATCTCACCACTGCCTCCAATGATGTAGATCTGCTCGGCTTCAATCACTGAAACATAAAGGAGCGGCCCCCTCTGAAGGCGCAGGACCAGCGGTCCAGACATTAAGGCGTTGCACACCGACAGAGGGGGTCAAATATCACCAATACGAATCAAAGAAGGCACCGTACTTGGGGCGAGCTGGCGACGGAGCGCGAGCGGGGGCCGCGCGCCGCCGGAGGGACCCCCCTCGACGCGGCGCGCGGCGGGCTCGGTTCCGTGGGGGCGCCATTCGTAGAATATAAACCATTCCACATCAGTGCCGAATGCGATGAAGATAAACTTCTCCACTGCAGTGTTAAATAGTGCGGCTCAGCAGTGTCCAAACTTCCGCTTACTGGAATATCATATGAGTGCCTTCCACGGCTTCAGTCTGGACCAAAAAGGAGCTGCAACCAAAATTATTTCATTCGAGAGCGGGTATGTCGGCGAACGGGAACTGTAACTTTAGATTGTGCCGCCGCTCTCGTTGCTGCTTCCAACGTCACAACGCCTTGCTCCACTAAGGTCAAGAGTCTCTCACTATGGGCGCGTAGCATCAGACGCTGGTGTGCACTCAACCGTGGTCGTGTCACTTCTTCTCGTACTCGTCCAGAAGTTTCTGCGCTGCTCGCTCCAGCGGACCCCGAGGAGCGGGGCCCATCTTCACGATGCCTTGATATCCCTTGAACACATTCACCAGTAGCTTCTCCATGCCGTCGTGGTCTCGGCTGAGGGCGAAGACGATCTTGGTCATCTCGGGCTGTCCGTCCTTCTTCTTGGCGGGTTTCGCTCGGCAGTGAAGTACCACCTCCTGTAGCTGCTGCGCCGTCTTGCCCTCGACGGACTGGCTCCAAAACTTCTCCATCTCGTGCTGGATTCCCTCCCCTAGATCTCCTTTCGCCATGCCTTGTAGCATCGCTGTGAACACGTGCACATACGGCACTCCGAGAACTTCGAGCTCCTGAGTCTTGCCCTGCAGCCTGGTCACCTCTTTGTGGTAAGCGACTCCTGCGGCCTTCATCGCCAAGCAGATGGGGTGCGTGCTGAGAAGCAGGACGGTTCGCCACAAGATTCCCGTTACCTCTCTGAGCTCCGCTGCGTTGGACAAGGCGAGACGTGCGAGGATGAGCACCAGCTTTGCCACCGTCTTTTCTTCGCTGCTGTCGACGATTTCGTTGGCCTGCCTTTTGCGTCTTTGAGCGGGTGGTTCGCCAGTTCCTTCTTGCCGTAGTCCCCACGCTGGGGCCTTCAGCTCGAAAGGCATCGTCTTCAGCACTGCGTAGAGAGTCGAAAGGTGGAGCGTGTGACTGAAGGTGCTCTTGCAATCCCGAAAAGGTGTCAGCCTCGAACGAGCATAAATGGCACCGGCGACGATCGGGGTGTAGAGGGCCTCCTAGATATCTGGAGCGATTGACACATACACCTCCTCGTAGAACGCTTTTTACTACATGTTGCTGTGTTGCCACAACTGAGCCATATACACCTTCACAATACGGGCACACGTTTGTGACGACTAAGGAGACCCACGGGTCGCGTAGTCCATGATAAGCAAGTCTATGATGTGCAACCGATTTGAATGAGTTAAACTTCTTTGGGCAGGTCGCCCCCTCCTCCATCTCGAATCCACATACCCACTCCTCAGGCTCTTGCTGTCGACACGGGGCGCATGGAGGGATAATGCGAGGCACCGTCGAGGGGATCCATCCAGGTGGGGGTATCGCCGATGAGTGGGCTCCTTGACGAAGCCGTGTGAAATCCATCTGTGCAAACTCCTCCCCCAGCTCTGGATCACGGAAGATCTGGAGAAACCCCAGACGAGCCATACTCCCAACTGTACCTCCCTCATCATCCATCTCGCTCAGGCTATCAATAATGTCAGACTTCACTCGTTTGGCCCACGGGTTTGCACGATCTGTGATGTCGTCGCCGATAGTTGTTTCCTCCGAATCGAAAGCGTGCGTGCCGAACATTGCGGTGAGTACTTGATCATTTTGGTGCGGCGAGCGTGCGATAGCTTGATACCGTTTCATTCTGCGAACTCGAGCTTCTAACTTACAGGGAGCCATGCGCCAATACTCTAGCACCTCCGAGGTCGTCATCGACTTGTGTTTAGTACGTGTTTTGCCATCCACCACCTCCTCCTGCTGTGTATGAGCGGCGCCTCTCATAGCAATACGTGCATAGCGTGCAACTAACTTATCTAAGGCCTGCCAGTTGTTTTCATTCAAAATAAAACACTCGTTGCCGTGCAACGCTGCGTTCTGAACGCAGCAAATCAACATGCCTCGCCTTGCTTTCCAGGGAGTGCGTTTCAGGGTCCAAAAACGCCCCAGGGAGTGAAACGCCACTTCCACAGCACGGCGTCTTTTCTGAAACTCTGGCGAGAAGCTACAATTGGCGGCGACCTCAGCTCCAAGGTACCTGGCGTGTGGCTTATGGCGAGCGGGCAAAAGAATTCTACCTTGCCTCAGGTTCAGCGCGTCACGGTATGAGCCTGGCCCCGCGAGCACGGGAATGATCTCTTGCTTGGAGCGGTTCTGGCGGCAGCCGATGGTTTCCAGCGAAATGTCGAGCTCCTCGTTCGTCTCGATACTCCTGCTAGTTAGCTCTTCCAGTCCCTCTCCTTCTTTGCCCAGGATGGTCTTCGACAAGTCATCGGCGTACTGGCACAGCGATAAGTCCACGGTTCGTTTCGTAAATGGGCTTTCTATCCTCAACTCCTCATTCTCGATTCCTTTTTCAGTCAGCGCTCGAGTCCATTGATTGACCCCAGTCTGAAATCCAAGGACAAAAAGACGCACCACATATGGATCACCCATCAATGCCCCGCAAGTTGGCTTGAGTAGTGTAGACGTGCCGTTCATGCTCGGGAGGGAGATGACCGCATCGTGGTACCGTTGCTGTCCAAACTCTCCGCCCAGGTCTTCTCTCATAAACTCCATGCTCGCGTTGTCAAGCTCCGTCCACTCAGTACTTCCAAAAGCATTGCTTAGGTCGTGAAAGTGTTGTAGACAGCTTCGACCAGCTTGCTTGATCCGATAGAGGGTGGTATTTACTGTAATGATAGCGTTCTCCTTACAGCGTCCTTTTAGAAATCCATGTACTGTATGGGGCATCAGCGGTAGCGACGAGTTGCCTGCGTACCAAGCTTTGCCTAGAGGAGCCAGCAGATGTACCGTGCGTAGCCCAAAAGCCGTGTCTCCGATGTCCGTGACGCCTGCCGTCTTCTTTGGCCAGGAAATGCCCTGACTCGTGTGCCAGTAGGTAGGGGTGCGTCCAGCTGTACGTATTCGAACAAATCCGTCTTCGATCACTCGCTTGAAAAGTGGTGCTTCGCGAATCTGTAATCCTAGTCCAAGTCCCCGTCCTGCTGGTGCCACGTCCTCTGGTAACTGCGGACCACTGCCCATGAGAAGTGCGATAAGCTCGAGAGGTGCGGCCCAGGGAGGTACAGCTCGACGCTTTGCTGCTCTGCCAAGATGTTTGCGAACTCTGTGAAAATCTCCTTTCGCTGCTTTCCGATGTGACTCATCCAAGACTGCCATTGCTTCCAAATCCGTCCGTTGCTCCCGCCACTCATGCCAGTCATTCAAAAGTTGCGTACCCATGCCACCTTCATGTCCAGGTAAGCTCCATTGTTGCATCCACTGCGTGCTGCTCAAGCCGGCTGTGTGAACTGCAAGGTGGTACCTGCGCTTCGTGCCAAACTTTGTGCCTGCCGCTCTGCGAGAAAGTCGGTGTACCTCAGCGTGCTGTCGTTTATTCCATGCTTCCCATAGTGCGTCTAGCGTGCGTTCCTGAAACCGAAGCCATTCGCGATGTCGATATTCCTTCATCCGTTGGGAAAGTGCCTTCAGCTCTATCTCGAGCGCGTCCTTATCCTGCTCAATCATGTCCGTGTCGAACTTCGATCTTGTGTCCATTCGTTTTTTGAGTAAGAATTCCCTTCGTGTCCTGCGCAATTGATATTCTGGATCATCATATAAAGACTGTCGTGTGAATAATTCTTCACCCACCGCTATCATAAGAGATTCCAAATATTCGAACAGCGGGTCGGGGGAGGCGTGATTGATGAGAGCTATCACCTCCTCGGCGTTCTGCTCCAGGTGCTGCTCGATCTGCGTGATGAACTGTTCCCCCTCCTCGCTGCCTGCCAGAGAGTATGCCTGCATCAACTTATCACGGTCCCAGCGAACTCCTTTGACCGCCTGGAAAGCTCGTGCGCCTGGGAGTCGAAACTCCACATGTAGTGGAACGTGATCTCGTCGGAACTTGCTGGGTATTCGCTGTGTTTGTCTGCCCAATCGAAGAAGTGGACCGCTGGTGCGCGTCATTTGTGAAAGTGTCTGAGGTATGGCCATATAGTCTACGATCGACGAAGCTCCCTCGGTGCCATACCAAGTAGCGATGTCACTCCCCGTCGTCGGCGCGTATAAATAATGCTTCTCCAGTAGCTCACGAAAGGCACGGCCCGCGGCATGTTCTCGGCGTGCACCCGCGGGGAGCACGGCGGAGGTCTCCACCAGATATTCGCCGCCCCGTGCCGTGTCATAATCTTTACCGAGCCCGTCGTTGAGATCCACTCCAAGGATGGGTACACTGCGGGTCGGCGTCGAGCTAATTATCAGATCCAACCAATCCGTGAGTGCCGTGACGGTCTTATCATATACCTGCAGCGCCTTCACCGTGGTGGGTCGTGGGGGATAGTATGCGCCGATCACCGTGAGATCCCACGAACTCGACGATACCCGCACCGCTAGCCCTCGGCCAGCGAGATGTGCGGGTGGAACTTGTACTTTACGAAGATGCTTCTGTCGAATTTTTGCTCCAAAGGAAATGAGAACGCCCGTGGACTTGTTGGTCATGGAACCAGCGGACCATCCTGCATCAATGCGCCACCTGCTGCCACTGCGAGATTGCTCCATTCTTTCCTTAGTGCGGCGCTGGGTGCCCACGAGCGTAATTGCGTCGAAATTAGAACAAGCCAACTCAATCTCTTCGAGACGATCCCCCGCGGTGGCCGCGAGGGGATTGAAGTGAAGCATGCGCCAGACGTGCGACTGGTTCAGCGTCAGGTCGTGTGCCTGTTCTCCGCATCTGGAAGATAACGCCGCCAGCAAGCCGCCTGCCGCCCTCATCAGGCAGTGGCCGTTCAGGGCCTGATCAACTGCGGGTACCTGCAGGACGAGGGGGTGCTCCGATGGAACGGCGCCTGTCGCCAAACCTGCGCTCGTGCCATATGGGCGACTATCCTCATCATCCTCATCATCATCATCATCATCATCATCATCATCATCATCATCATCATCACCACCACCACCATCATCATCATCATCATCATCATCATCCTCCTCCTCCTCCTCCTCCTCCTCCTCCTTCCCTCCCTCTCCCTCCCCCTCTCCCACCTATGGTAGTGGTGGTGGGAAAATCCGCCGAACAAGGCCGCCCAGCAGCGCCGCTGGCGCGGCCTCCTCCGCCTCGGCGGCGGCCCTGGCCAGGCCCGTCCTGAACCCAGCAGCGGTGTGTACGCCACGCCCTCCTGGCTTGCCCAGCGGGGCGTGCACACAGTTCCTGGGTCCAAGATGGGCCTGGCCAGGGAGCGTTGGATATGTATAGACTTCGTCGCCCGATTCGAGTTGAGAAAATTCGACGCTAAGACAATTGCCTTCTCTCGACGCGCTCTCTTGAACCGTAATCCAGATCCACAGAAACGTTCTACGAAAAAAGAAGCTCCAAGAAAACGCCCACGGCTCCGTCCAGACTCTGAATTTTCTTCAGCGAAATCAGGAGTCCACGAAAATTGACGCTCTTCTTTCAGATGATTGATGGGTATCTACAGATAGTGCCAGGCTCCAGCTTCGCCTCCCGCATCTCGCTCAGCAGCGCCAGCGCCCGCTGCCACTGCTCGCCCTTCCCGCACGCGCTAATCCCAGCGCTGTAGCTGACTGGTGTGAAAACCCGTGGACGATCCACGGCTGCCAGGTCGAGGTGTCTGACCCGAACACGCGTGTGTCGCCGACAAGGGTTGCTGCAGGCTCCGGGCTCCGGGACTGATGGCTGTCTTCGAATGTCTTGGGAGGGTCTGGGGCTATCTCGGAATGGTCCCTGGAAGGTTCTTGTGGCATCGAAAGCTTGCCGCAATCCAGTCTCGCTGCAGCCTCTTGCAGGAGGAGGCGGTGGAGGAGGGTAGCGATACTGGAGATGGGGGGAGTGCAGGCTCCCAGAGGACGCCGAGGCAGACGACATACGAGGTCCCCCTTTGTCACCCCTGGAAGGGGGTCTTAGGAGGAAGAGAGAGCAGTCCAGAGAGAGGGAAGTGCAGGCTCGCAGGCGAGGAAGCCAGGGCGGGAAAGAGAGAGGAGGGTCCCCCTTTGTCACCCCCGATGGCTGGGAGGGGGCCCACCGCGAGCTCGGGTTTGCCGTGGGCAGCGAGAAGGGGGTGAGGCGCACGAGAGCGAGCATGAGGCCGAGGAGGAAGAGTGTGGCTCTGGAGCGCGGGCGGTCTCCGGATTCTGTTGGAGGCCTTTGGAGACAGCAAAGGGTGCGGGCGCTGCTGCAGTGGCTCCGAGGTGTCGACATGCCCCCCTCACCGCCCCGAATCGGCTGTGGGGACCCCAGAGTTGCTGGAGCGTGGATCAAGGGGAGCCAAGGAGCAGGAGGGGGAGGAGGAGGAGGAGGAGGAGGAGGAGGAGGAGGAGGAGGAGGAGGAGGAGGACGGAGGAGGACGGAGTAGGAGTAGGAGTAGGAGTAGGAGTAGGAGGAGGAGGAGGAGGAGGAGGAGGAGGAGGAGGAGGAGGACGGATGAGGAGTGGGAGAAGAGAGCCAAACGGGGAGAGGATGCTCGTTGGGTCTTCATATGGGTAAGTAGGTTTGTTGAAGGCTGCTGGGGAGGCACAGGGGCGGAGAGCTCTCTTGGGAGCTCCGGCGGAATCATCACAATATCTTGGGAGGGTATGGGGTGTATCGAAATGGCTCAGGTCTTCGTTCGGGGTCCGCAGCTTTCTTTGGGTGCCGTGGCTGATGGCGCTCTGCTGAAAGCTCCTTGGCAAGTGTCGGAGTCTCTTGGGGAGACTCTGGTGCGTCGGAATGGTCCTGGGAAGGAGTGGTCCTGGTAAGGTTCTTGGCCCATTGGAAGCTGCGGGCGGCCCATCGTCTGGGCTTTCTTCGGACCCTATTGGAGGCCTCTTGGAGGTCTTTCCAGAGCCTCGGGGGCGTTTCTGAAGCCACGTTAGAGCGCTCTTGGGCCGTCGTGGGGGCCTGTAGGGACGTCCTAGGGCCATCTGGAGGGGACTGTTGATGTTGGGAGTCTTGGGACGTCTGGGGGCTATGGTGGATGGTTCGAGCCGTTTTAGGGGCCCGCTTTGGGCCCTCTGGCAGCTCTTGAGGCCTTCTTGAGCCACTTGGGGGATCTCCTGAGCTGTCTCCGGGGCTTCTCGAGCTGTCCTGGGGCGATGTTGGCGGTCTCAGGCAGGAGCGCCCAGAATCGAATCGATAAGTCGAATCGGCGATCCAAATGAATCGGATCGGTGGGAATCGGCAGCCGAGTAGGGAAAAGTCGAATCGGCAGACATCGGCAGGCTAGTATGCCTGAAATAGGAAATTGGAACCCAAATCGGAATCCCATGTCGAATCGAATCGGAATCGGAGGCCATCGAAATCGAATCGAATCGAATCGAAGGAATCGAAACGAGCCCTGCCTCAGGCCGTCTTGGAGCCCGCGTTGGGACCTGTTGGGGAGCTCCTGGTGCCTTCTTCGGCCTTTTCTTCGGGGCCACCAAGGGCTCTAATTATGAGGCTGTCTTGAGCTTCTCTTGGGCAATATTCGGGCCCTCTGGGGGGCCGTCTTGGGGTACTTGGCGGGGCCTCCTAGACCGTCTTGGGGCGATCTGGGATGGCCTTGGAGCAGTCTGGGGCCGTTCTTGGCCCGAAACGGCGAGAACCTGGAAAACCGAATTAACAACCAAAAACATTAATGATTTTGGCCTTGGTGGAATATCATCGGGGTCCGATTCGACTGTTTTGGGATGCACCTGGCCCGTCGTCGGGCCGTATTGGGCTGTCACGGGGCTCCGTTCGGGTTCTTTTGGGCCGACCTCGCGCGCTCCGGAGCGTCTCAGAGCCGTCTGGAACTGACAGAGGCCGTCTGGGACTGCCTATGGGCTTTCTGGAGCCGTCGGAAAGCGCCGTGGCGCTTCGGGTGCCCGGGGGCAGCTTTATATTTTTCGCCCCTGTTGCACGCGCAACGCCCAGAATTGTAGTACAGATAACGTTGGGCGCCAGCTTCACCTCCCACATCTCGCTCAACAGTGCGATCGCCCGCTGCCACTGCTCGCCCTTCTCGCACGCGCCGATCCCAGCGTTGTAGCTGATGCCCCTGCAATGTAGTAGAGACTAGAACTGACCCGTGGACTACCGTCCACGAATGCCAGTCGTCAGCCTGCCCGTGCTGCTGCTCATTGTTTGGTGTGTTGTTTGCTTGATGATTCAGACGGCGTCCAGAGCAGCGCTAGCAGCATAAGCGGCAGCAGATCCAGGGGCACGGGCCGTAGCAACAACAGCAGCTCTTCTTCCTTTTCCTCCTCCTTCGCCCTTTCTTCCTCCTCGTACTTGGCTCGTCCTCGTCTTCCGCCACCTCCTCCTCCTCCTGGTCCTCCTCCTGGTCCTCCTCCTCCCCCTCCTCCTCCTCCTCCTCTTCCTCCTCCTCCTCCTCCTCCTCCTCCTCCTCCTCCTCCTCCTCCTCCTCCCCTCCTCCTCCTCCTCCCCTCCTCCTCCTCCTCCTCCTCCGCCTCCTCCTCCTCTTCCCAATCGTGCGGTTCCGACTCTGCGGGCAGAAGCACTTCTTACGGAGGACAGCGACGACGGGGAGGAAAAGGTCGCAGAGACAGCGTTCCAAGGGGGCCGCAGCGGGATCTGACAGCTATTGTGTGCACCCCCCGCAGCGCGGGAGGTGTTAGAAGAAGTGTGGGGTATGGCTTTGTTCCCACGCACCAGCACTTTCTGGGAGCCAAATCGGAGCAGTTCGGTGGGAGCTGCTGGAGGCCTTCGCGGAGCCAGTGGGGTTTCACTTGTTCCAGTAAGCCGGGGGCTTCTGGGAGCACGTCAGAGCCGTGTCGAGGGAGCTGCTGGAGGCTTTCTGGGAGCCCCTGGGGATTGTCCCGGAGGCCGTCTTGGAGCCTCTGGGGGATTCTTTTGGGGGCTCGCTGGCTGTGGGAAGGGCGGGAGTGGGGGGGAGCGCTCCAGAGTTGGCCCTGTTGGGCCTCCCTTGTGGCCGTCTTGGGAGGCTGTTCGGCCGTTTTGGGAGTCCCCGGAGCCGTCTTGAGGTTCCTCTGGCGAATGCCCCCGAAACCCGTCTTGGAGCCTCCCGGGGGTTTCTTGGAGGCTTGCTGCCGTGGGAGGGGCGGAAGGGAAGGGAACGCTCCAGAGGTGGCCCTGTTGGGCCTCCCTTGAGGCCGTCTTGGGAAGCTGTTCGGCCGTCTTGGGAGACCCCAGAGCCGTCTTGAGGGCCTCTGGGACCGTCGAACGATTTGGGAGGCTTCTCGGGATGGGTTGCTTGTCTTTTAGCCGCAGAAGCGATCGTAAGAGGAAAAGCATCAAAAACCTGGGAAAAGGGCCTTCCGGGGCACTCGCGAGACTCTCCTGGGCCACGACGGCGTCGATCCACGAGCGGGGCCGCCGAGGCGCCGCCGCCGCGGGCCCGCCGAATGTAAGCAACGTGTCTTTCTGGCACGCGCTGAGCTCGGTAGTGTAGTCTAGACGATGTTGGGCTCCACATTCACCTCCTGCATCTCGCTCAGCAGCGCCAGCGCCCACTGCCACCGCTTGCCCTTCGCGCACGCGCCGATCCCAGCGTTGTAGCTGATGCCCCTGCAATGTAGTAGAGACTAGAACTGACCCGTGGACTACCGTCCACGAATGCCAGTCGTCAGTCTGCCCGTGCTGCTGCTCATTGTTTGGTGTGTTGTTTGCTTGATGATTCAGACGGCGTCCAGAGCAGCGCTAGCAGCATAAGCGGCAGCAGATCCAGGGGCACGGGCCGTAGCAACAACAGCAGCTCTTCTTCCTTTTCCTCCTCCTTCGCCCTTTCTTCCTCCTCGTACTTGGCTCGTCCTCGTCTTCCGCCACCTCCTCCTCCTCCTGGTCCTCCTCCTGGTCCTCCTCCTCCCCCTCCTCCTCCTCCTCCTCTTCCTCCTCCTCCTCCTCCTCCTCCTCCTCCTCCTCCTCCTCCTCCTCCTCCCCTCCTCCTCCTCCTCCCCTCCTCCTCCTCCTCCTCCTCCTCCGCCTCCTCCTCCTCTTCCCAATCGTGCGGTTCCGACTCTGCGGGCAGAAGCACTTCTTACGGAGGACAGCGACGACGGGGAGGAAAAGGTCGCAGAGACAGCGTTCCAAGGGGGCCGCAGCGGGATCTGACAGCTATTGTGTGCACCCCCCGCAGCGCGGGAGGTGTTAGAAGAAGTGTGGGGTATGGCTTTGTTCCCACGCACCAGCACTTTCTGGGAGCCAAATCGGAGCTGTTCGGTGGGAGCTGCTGGAGGCCTTCGCGGAGCCAGTGGGGTTTCACTTGTTCCAGTAAGCCGGGGGCTTCTGGGAGCACGTCAGAGCCGTGTCGAGGGAGCTGCTGGAGGCTTTCTGGGAGCCCCTGGGGATTGTCCCGGAGGCCGTCTTGGAGCCTCTGGGGGATTCTTTTGGGGGCTCGCTGGCTGTGGGAAGGGCGGGAGTGGGGGGGAGCGCTCCAGAGTTGGCCCTGTTGGGCCTCCCTTGTGGCCGTCTTGGGAGGCTGTTCGGCCGTTTTGGGAGTCCCCGGAGCCGTCTTGAGGTTCCTCTGGCGAATGCCCCCGAAACCCGTCTTGGAGCCTCCCGGGGGTTTCTTGGAGGCTTGCTGCCGTGGGAGGGGCGGAAGGGAAGGGAACGCTCCAGAGGTGGCCCTGTTGGGCCTCCCTTGAGGCCGTCTTGGGAAGCTGTTCGGCCGTCTTGGGAGACCCCAGAGCCGTCTTGAGGGCCTCTGGGACCGTCGAACGATTTGGGAGGCTTCTCGGGATGGGTTGCTTGTCTTTTAGCCGCAGAAGCGATCGTAAGAGGAAAAGCATCAAAAACATGGGAAAAGGGCCTTCCGGGGCACTCGCGAGACTCTCCTGGGCCACGACGGCGTCGATCCACGAGCGGGGCCGCCGAGGCGCCGCCGCCGCGGGCCCGCCGAATGTAAGCAACGTGTCTTTCTGGCACGCGCTGAGCTCGGTAGTGTAGTCTAGACGATGTTGGGCTCCACATTCACCTCCTGCATCTCGCTCAGCAGCGCCAGCGCCCACTGCCACCGCTTGCCCTTCGCGCACGCGCTTATCCAAGCGCTGTAGCTGATGACGTCGGGCTCCAGCTTCGCCTCCCGCATCTCGCTCAACTGCGCCAGCGACCGCTGCCACTGCTCGCCCTTCTTGCTCGCGCTGACCCCAGCATTGTAGCTGATGACGTCGGGCTCCAGCTTCGCCTCCCGCATCTCGCTCACCAGCGCCAGCGCCCGCCGCCACTGCTCGCCCTTCTCGCACGCGCTGATCCCAGCGCTGTAGCTAGTGACGTCGGGCTCCAGCTTCGCCTCCCGCATCTCGCTGACCAGCGCCAGCGCCCGCTGCCACTGATCGCCCTTCTCGCACGCGCTGATCCCAGCATTGTAGCTGACTAGTGTGAACCCGTGGAGAATCCACGGCCCGCAGGTCCAGGCAGTGGTCCCGAACGCGCACGTGTCGGAAGCACTGGAAGCGTCAAAAGTAATGTGTTTTTGCTGATCGCGCGAGGCCTGGGCGCGATTAGCAGAAACACATAGGTTTTCAGACGCAATCAGAGTAAGGGGGCCCGACCGATCTTACAGAGTCCCTGTGCGCGAGAAGTTCGATGTGGGGGGTGGACGCGTGGGGGCCAGAGTTGGGCGCTACGTTGGAGGGCCTCGTTTGAGGGCCACGTTGGGGGGTCTCGTCAGGGTGTCATGGCTGGGGCCAACGTTCGCGGCCCTGCCAGGGGCCATGTTTGGGGGCCGCGTGCGGGGTTCAGGGGCACATGTGACGGTCGCGTTTGAGGGTGTGGGGTTCGGGGGCAGATGTGACGGTCACGTTTGAGGGCAATGGTTGGGGGCTGTGTGTGTGTGTGTTGGGGCCACGTTTGGGGGCGCCTGGAGGCTACGCGTGGGGTTGACGTTCGGGGGCCACGCTTACTGGGGCGGTAGGGGCGAACTTCGGAGGCTTTGTGTGGGGGGGCCGCCTTTGGGGGTCCCGTTTGGAGGCCGCGCATGGGGCCGACGTGTAAGGGGCCACGTCCAGGGGCGATCTCAGAAAGCAGTCGGGGAGCCCCGGGGGCACTGACCTGGAAGCGTGAAGAGGAATGGGTTTTTGCTAATCGCGCTGGGACTGGGCGCGATCAGCAAACTCAAGGGTTTTCAGGCACCGCCAGAGTGAAGGGGCCACGTTAGCGGGCCCGCGCAGCCTGGTCCTGGGGCCATCTCGGGGTTCTCGGGCCGTCGAGATGGCCGTCTCGAGAGATCGAAGCCAGCAGAACCGAGAGAGCAGCGGTGAGGCCCCCGATACAGCCAAGGGTGCGGGTGCTGGTATACGTAGGGCCCCCGAACTGGCTGTAGTGGCCTGCGG
>CAUYUJ010000292.1:579231-582047 GCA_963575745.1 Prorocentrum cordatum
CTTCGGAGCCTCCTGGCCTGCCTTGGGTGCCTCTGGGGTTGTCTTGGGGCTCCCTGGGAATGCTCCAAGGCCGTCCTCGCGCCCCCTCGAGCCTCTCAGAACCGTCCTCAGGCCGTCTGAGGCCATGTAGGGACCCCTCCTCGCACGCACCCGTCCCAATATTGTAAGAGAGATGGCGTTTGGCGACACCTTTGTCTCCCGCATCTCTCTCAGCAGCGCCAGCGCCCGCTGCCACTGTTCGCCCTTCTCGCACGCGCTGATCCCAACGCTGTAGCTGATGACGTTGGGCGCCACTTTTGTCTCCCGCATCTCGCTCAGCAGTGCCAGCGCCCGCTGCCACTGCCCGCCCTTCTCGCACGCGCTGATCCCAGAGTTATAACTGACTATGGCTAACCCGTGGTCTACGTCCACTTGCAGGGTGAAGCGTGTGGGGATGTCATTACAGCTTGGGGCTCGACCCTCGCATTCGGCGCATGCCTCTGCGTAGTGTTGCTTGCTGCGGTTGCATGCTGTTGGTAATGATTGCCGCTGCTGCGTGTCGTTGTTGCTTGTTGCTGAAAGGTGCTGATGATGGCCACGTCTGCTTGGTGCTTGCTGCTGACCGCTACCTGCTGCTGCTGCTGATGCTGATGCTGTTTGCTGTTGTTGTGCGCTGACACTATTGTTGCCTGCTTCGTGTTTCGTGCTGGTGCCTTCGGCTACACAGGGGGTGTTTCGGGCCGCCACAGGATGATCTTGAGCCACCTTGAGGCTGTGTTGCGACCAAGGTTGGAGATTGAGAAGCAACAGTGAGCCTTCTGTTCCAACGAGGTTGCATGCGGGTGTGGCCGCCCGGGGAGGTCGGAGAATGCGAGCGGATTGCGTGGGCTGGGGAGAAGATCGAGGGCACTGTGGAACATGCCCCCAAATGGCCAGCCTGTCTGGAGCACTCTCAGGAAGAACTTCCCAGGAGTCGCCCATTCAGACCAGAGAGTTTGCAAAGGGGGGAGAGAATTATCATGTCGAAGGGCCCAACCATACGCTGTTGTGAGTACCGCGTTGTGGCAATCGCTTTCGGTGGAACTCCCTTTATGGGGCTACGAAACGTATGGGGGGTCTGGCAACCTGGGTGGGGAATCGTATACGAACTGCGCCACGGAGGCACTCGGTGGAGCTCCGTATGGGACCACGACACGTGTAAGGGGTGTGCCGAAACGAATGGGGAACCCGATGTGAATTGCGCCACGGAAGCACTCGGTGGAACTCCCGATGGGGCCACGACACGTGTAACTGATGCGCCGAAACTAATGGAGAACCGCATGCGAACTGCGCCATGGAGGCACTCGGTGGAGCTCCCCATGGGGCCACGAAGCGTGTGAATAATGCGCCGAAGCGAATGGGGAACCGCATGCGACTTGTGCCACGGAAGCAGCCGGTGGAGCCCCCAATCCCAATGGGGCCACGAAGCGTGTGAGGGGTGTGCCGAAGACAAGCGTAACGCCCACATGCGAACTGCGCCACGGGAGCCTTCGATGGAACTCCCTATGGGGCCACGGCACGTGCAAGGGGTGTGCCAAAACGGGCGTGGCGCCCACATGAGAACCTGCGCCACAGCGGCGCTCGGTAGGCTTCTTGTGGGGCCACGAAACGTGTACGGGCAAGCTGGCGGTTTCGGGGATCATCCTGGAGCGGAAGGCGCGACATGTTACTTCGAGTTCCCCCTCGTGGGGCCCTCTTGGGTCGTCTTGGGCCGTCATGGGGCCCTCTTGGGGCCTATTGGGCTGTCTGGGAGCTCTCTGGGGGGTCTTTTGGGCCATCTTGGCGCGATCTTGGGAGCCCCGAGGCTGGCTTGGTGCGCGAAGACACAAAAGGCGAGACGGCTCAAACTCTGCAAGAACCAATGGGAAACCATCGATTTTGGCCTCTCGGGGCCCTCCTTGGGCCTTGGGGGCCTCTTGGGGTCCACTTGGGCGGTCATCTGGCACCGCGGGGCCTTCTGGGGCGTCGGGGGGGCCTCTTGGGGGCCAGCTGGCGGTTTATGGGGTCAACCTGGAGCGGAGGGCGCGAAATGTTACTTCGAGTTCCCCCTCGCGGGGCTTTTTGAGGGTCATCTTGGGGCCCTCTTGGGGCCCACTTGGGCTGTCCGTGAGCTCTCTGCGGGGCCTCTGGGGCCATCTTGGCGCGATCTTGGGTGCCCTGGGGCAGGCTCGGAGCGTCGTGACTCCGAAACGGCGAGAACTCCGAAATCCTTTTCAAACACCCATGGGAAACCAATGATCTTGGCCTCTCGGGGCCCTTTCCGTGGGAGTTGTCGGGCCCTCTTGGGCCGTCTCCCGGCATGGGCGTTGCTTTCGGGCTCTGAGGCGGGCAAAACGACAATTGTTGTATTCGGCGTTTCGCCATTGGGCGGGGAAGGGGGGGGGACTGGCCCTGGACGTCTGCTTGGCGCGACTGTTTGGAACCGTGCGTCCTATGAGGGAGACCCCACCTGCTCGAAACATGCGCCAAACACAAGCAAGATCTACTCAAGGTGCAGGGGGGGCTTGAGGGCCCGCGCCGATCGGCAAGACAATGACGCTACCGAGGGACCCCCCACACACACACACACACACACACACACACACGCACGCACGCACGCACGCACGCACGCACGCACGCACGCACGCACGCACGCACGCACGCACGCACGCACGCACGCACGGACGCACGCACGCACGCACGCACGCACGCACGCACGCACGCACGCACGCACGCACGCACGCACGCACGCACGCACCACGCACGCACGCACGCACGCACGCACGCTCGCACGCACGCACGCACGCACGCACGCACGC
>CAUYUJ010000292.1:582147-632147 GCA_963575745.1 Prorocentrum cordatum
CACGCGCACAAGCACACACGCACACACGCACACACGCACACACGCACACACGCGCACACGCGCGCACGCGCGCAAGCGCGCAAGCGCGCAAGCGCGCACACACGCACACACGCACACACGCACACACGCACACACGCACACACGCACACACGCACACACGCACACACGCACACACGCACACACGCACACACGCACACACGCACACACGCACACACGCACACACGCACACACGCACACACGCACACACGCACACACGCACACACGCACACACGCACACACGCACACACGCACACACGCACACACGCACACACACACACACACACGCACACACACACACACACACACACACACACACACTTGTCACGTGTCTTGCGTCAGGGTAGCTGACGTGGAGCTTTCGCTCCTGCTGCTCGTGGTCGCTGCTTCGCCGACATCGACGGCGGCGCGGTTCAAGCCTTGGGGGGGCCTGGCGTGCCGTGCCGGCAGAAACGGTCACGACGCCGCAGGGAAACGGAGTTCTTCGAGCGTCGCTCAGAGCCCTGAATCATCAGGGGTAACTCGGGTCAGGGTTAACTCGGGTTCGTTTTTCGGGAATCCGAACCCGAGTTACCCCAGACCCGAGTTACCCCGGGTAGTTCGGGCGTCCAGAGCCCCACATCATCAGGGGTAACTCGGGTCAGGGCTAACTCGGGTTCCTTTTTCGGGAATCCGAACCCGAGTTACCCCGGACCCGAGTTACCCCGGATAACTCGGGCGCCCAAGTCGCACAGGAAACGGTTCGCACGCCGCCGCTGCGACGGAAGCCTCCCGGGGCAGGCGCTGCTGCGGCCGCCCCAACAATGCGGCTCGGGGATCTGCGCGCGAGGCGGAGCTCGTCGACCGAAGGCCTCGGGCTGGCACGCCTCGCGAAGTGGCGGGGAGGAGCGGCGGGCGCGTTCGGCACAAGGCCCCCGCGAGCCCCCGCGGGGCGGCGGGTGCCGCGCCCCACTGCGCTCTCGTCGCAGCAGCTGCCAGCGAGGGCGCTCGCGTCGCAGCGCTGCTGTGGACTGAGCGAACGCGGGTGCAGCGGTTTCTTTGCGCCCGCGCTGGCTCGGGTCTTCGCTCTGGATTCCTTCTGATGATGCCTGGATCTCTTCGACCCATACTTGCATCAGTGTCTCCCGCGTGCGCCTGCTGTCCAGGGCCCGGACCAAGGTCTTCGGGTCGGGACTCGCAGGCCAATCCTGATCGGGTGACGCCGCTCTCTTCTTCGACATCCGCTTGTAGGTACTCTTATTGACGGCATTCGCTCCATGTGTTCTTTTCCGCACAGAATGCTCGTCGCTTATGCGCTCAGCATGCTCGTGCACATGCGGCATCGGAGGGCGCGGTCGGCGTCTCTGAAGCTGGGTCGCGGGGCCCCCGGGGGAGACGGTGGCGGCAATGCCGCGATGGCGCAGGCGCCGTGGCCGAGGCAATTCACGCCCGACACGCCAGCGTGCAAAAAAAATAGCTTCCTCAAACTGCTTGAGCCGAGGCGTTCACCATTCAGCGTGCGGGACCACCTATCTGCGCACCCCCTGTGACATGGAGAAAGTGCCAAGCCTGCAACGCCACGCGACCCTGAGACGGATAGAGACCACGGTGAGGGACCACCACCTGCGCACCCTCTAGTGTGTCGAGAAGGTGCCACGCCTTCCACGCCTTGCAACCCGGAGACGGATAGAGACCACGGTGAGGGACCACCCCCTGCGCACCCCCTCTAGTGTCGAGAACGTGCCACGCCTGCCACGCCCCGCGACCCTGGGACGGACAGAGACCGCGGTGAGGAACCCCCCCCCCCTGCGCACCCCCTCTGGTGTCGAGAAAGTGCCACGCCTGCCACGCCTTCCGACCCTGGGACGGATAGAGACCGCGGTGAGGGACCACCCCTCTGCGCACCCCCTCTGGTGTCGAGACAGTGCCATGCCTGCCTGTGTGTGCATGCGTGCGGCTGTATGAGGACGCGTGCCTCATGTACGTGCCGTGCATGTGTTGCGCGTGGGTGGGGTGAGAGAGGCAGAAGGGGTGAGGAGGAGGAGGAGGGAAGAGGGAGGTGTGTGGGAGGAGACGCGGGCGCGACGCGGGTGGGAAGAAAACCAGAACCCCACGAAACATGTGGGGAAGTAATTTAAGGAAAAACGCCCAAAAACATCGATCTGGGGTCCGGGGTTCGATTCCTCAGGGATTCCGTCGATCTTGAGGGGGCGTTCGGTTAGAGGCTGCAGGAGTCGATGTCTGCTCCTTGTTCATTTACATGTTCTGCTTGCGAACAGTTTGCCAGTTCGTGGTTTTCTGCTTGCTTGCTTGCTTGCTTGCTTGCTTGCTTGCTGGCTGTATTGCTTGCTTGCTGGCTGCTTTTTACTGGCTGTCTGCTTGCTTGCTTGCTTACTTGCTTGCTTGTTGCTTGTTTGCTGCTGGTGATTGCTGCTGCTTATTTCGGAAGCTGTAATCGGGTCTCCTAGGCTGAATCTAAGCTTTCTCATGTCTTCTTCGACGCTTCTTGGGCTACCTTGAACCCGGCTGGGCCTGCGGGGGGTGAAGGCGCCACCCAGAAATTCGGCACCTAGGCACTTCTTTTTGGTCATCCCTCCGTTGGAGCGGCTCCGGTCTGACTGGGCGACTCGTCGGGGAAGCCCCCAACGCTCCAGAACCGCTGGCCACTGGGGGGCATGCTCCGCGAAGCCTGCGCAGCCCGCGCGCATCCTCCGACCTCCTCGGGCGGCCGCAGCCACAATGGAAGAACATCGTTCAACATGAGGCGCGCGTGCGTTTCTTCACTTCCAGCCTTGGCCCTGATGCTGCCCCAAAAAGCAGCACAAGACCGCCCCAGGCCGGCCCAAGGCGCTCCCATCCCCGCGGCCTGCGCGGTCCCAGGGCCCTCGAAGGGATCCTCCCTCGGACGCCTGGGCTTCTCGGGGCCTGATATTTGGGTCTCTCAAGTCTCCTGGGGCTGCCGGGGGGTCTATTGGGGGCCTGCTGGCGGTCTCGGGGGTCATCTTGGGACGGAGGGCGCGGAATGCGAGGTCGCGTTTCCCCTTCCTGGGGCCCTCTACGGGGGCCGCTTGGGCGATCTTGGGGAACCCTGGGCCGTCTGGGGGCTCTGTTGGAAGCATCTTGGGTGTGTTGGGGCGCTCTTGGGGGCCTCTTGGGCCGTCTTGGGGCGTCGGAAGCCCAGAAACGCGAGAACTCCCAAACCCGTGAAAAAGGAGCACCGCGATGTTGGTTTAACTATCTCCCTATATATGTGTATATGTATACCGATATATATATATATATATATATATATATATATATATATATGTGTGTGTGTAGATGTGTACACTTATTTGTACACATATATATATATATATATATATATATATATATAAATATCCTAACGCGTGCACTTGCACCTGGTGGTTCTCTCGTAGGTGGTCCTGATCGTCACCATCGTTCGATGTAGGTGTGTGTTGTGCGTCACTGATGATGTTTGTTGGTTGGTGGTACGTCGTAGGTGATTATTGTTCGTACTAGGTTGTGTTAGGTGGTAGCTGTAGTTCGTTGTAGTGCGTGGTTCGTGTTCGTCCTATCACCAGTGGTACAAAGTGATCATCTCGTTTCCGAGGCGTTGTGGTTGGTTACTAAATTGTTGCGGCTGGGCAATTGGACAAGGTCGTAGGTGGTAGTGCGTCGTACATGCTGGATGGCCTACTGGAGGGAGGGAACCGTGACTGTAGCTCCTGGTGATATACAGATTAGCATGGGGACCACTACCAAAAAGCACTGTGCTTTTTGGTGCTGTTTTCTACATGGTTCTTGCAGTTTCTTCATACATGCGAACATCGCAATTCAGTGATTCCTGCACCTCTATGGGCCTCTCGTTCGAGACATCCTCACATGACATGGAGTAGGATAAGCAACGCGCGGCACACTTGCTGCAAGCACTGTTTGGGAACAACCTGGATTCAGAGGGGAACTTGCGGGACCCTTCCCACCCCCTCCCCTCTGTCCCTCTCCCTCTCCCTACTACTACCTACTACTACCTACTACTACCTACTACTACCTACTACTACCTACTACTACCTACTACTACCTACTACTACAGAGGCAAAGCAGGCCTTGGCAGAAAAGCAGAGCATGGCCAAAGCGTGGAAGGCGCTCGTCAAGTGGCCTTCGTCGCCGCGGACGGACGAGGCTCGACCAACTAGACACAGGGGTATCTCCCATCGGGCAGCCCGTGGCCGAGCGGCCCCGCGGGTCAGCCGTGCCGCGAGCGGTGGTGTACTTCGTGCCCGTCAAAAAGGTTGCGCCCAATGCCGTGTGCCCGGTAGTGCGAGGAGTAAAACAGTTCAGGCCAGCTCTCTTGACCCTCCACCCCCCTGCCTTCGTCGGAAGGAGAGATGGGGGAGAGGGGAGGGAGGGGGTGGGACAGAGGAGGGAGGAGGAGGAGGAGGAGGACGACGACGAGGAGGACGAGGAGGAGGAGGAAAAGAAGGAGGAGGAGGAGGAGACGGGGCGATGAAGGCAGGGAGGGTGGAGGGCCAAGGGAGCTGACCTGTAGTGATTTCCTCCTCCCAGGTAGAGTGCTGCGAGGACGTCTTGGCGTCGGGCGGCCTTGACCACGTCGCGAACAAGTCGGTGCTGGTCTCTGACGGTGCTCGTTTGTACGCCCGCCTGGCTCGTGAGCATGGCCTACGCCATCGATTCTGTGTGCATTCAAAGGGGGTATGGAATGAGAGGGCGCGTGTGCGCGGGTATGGCACACTCGATGTGAACACAGGTCTGGTCGATGAGCGGTGGTCTCGCATCAAGGAGTGGATTCCGAAGGGAATCTGGGGGAGTGACGGCGAGGGCAACCTGAACGTGGAGCTCTGGAGCTACGTCTACCAGTGGTGGTTTCGATGCCATCATCCTTTGAAAACGGACAGGCAGGCGCGCTTGGCCGAGTACTGGGGGCGTGAGGCTTAGGGCACCTAGGCCTTGCGAGCAAAAAGAGCAAAGCGCTCTGGCGCCGACAGGGGAGGAGGAGGAGGAGGAAGAGGAGGAGGAGGAGGAGGAGAAGAAATACGAAGACGCACGTGTTTGCAATAGTAGTACGTAATAATACGGAATAGCACGTAGTAAAACGTAATAGTACGTAGCAATGCGTAGCAGTACGTAGTTGTACGTAATAGTACGTAGAAGTACGTAGAAGTACGTAGTAGTACGTAGTAGAACGTAGTAGTACGTAGTAGTACGTAGTAGTACGTAGTAGTACGTAGTAGTAGTACGTAGTAGTACGTAGTAGTAGTACATAGTAGTACGGAGTAGTACGTAGTAGTACGTAGTAGTACGTAGTAGTACGTAGTAGTAGTAGTAGTAGTAGTAGTAGTAGTAGTAGTAGTAGTAGTAGTAGTAGTAGTAGTAGTAGTAGTAGTAGTAGTAGTAGTAGTAGTAGTAGTAGTAGTAGTAGTAGTAGTAGTAGTAGTAGTAGTAGTAGTAGTAGTAGTAGTAGTAGTAGTAGTAGTAGTAGTAGTAGTAGTAGTAGTAGTAGTAGTAGTAGTAGTAGTAGTAGTAGTAGTAGTAGTAGTAGTAGTAGTAGTAGTAGTAGTAGTAGTAGTAGTAGTAGTAGTAGTAGTAGTAGTAGTAGTAGTAGTAGTAGTATAGTAGTAGTAGTAGTAGTAGTAGTAGTAGTAGTAGTAGTAGTAGTACGTAGTAGTACGTAGTAGTAGTAGTACGTAGTAGTAGTAGTAGTAGTACGTAGTAGTATAGTAGTAGTAGTAGTAGTAGTAGTAGTAGTAGTAGTAGTAGTAGTAGTAGTAGTAGTAGTAGTAGTAGTAGTAGTAGTAGTAGTAGTAGTAGTAGTAGTAGTATTAGTAGTGTAGTAGTAGTAGTAGTAGTAGTAGTAGTAGTAGTAGTAGTAGTAGTAGTAGTAGTAGTAGGTAGTAGTAGTAGTAGTAGGAGTAGGAGTAGTAGTAGTAGTAGTAGTAGTAGTAGTAGTAGTAGTAGTAGTACGTAGTAGTACGTAGTAGTACGTAGTAGTACGTAGTAGTACGTAGTAGTACGTAGTAGTACGTAGTAGTACGTAGTAGTATGTAGTATTAGTCGTAGGGAGGAGGAGGTGGAGGGAGGACGTACACTTCTGTCACATATATTTACATACACACATATATCATACATACAGATGCGCACACACATACGTACACATATGTGCACATACATGCACACACGCTTACACAGATGTACACATACACAGGTCGTACATATCTCCACATGACGCACTTACACATATGTACACATAGACACATACATACACATATACATATACACATATGTATACACATACACAGACTGACACGTACAAACAAACATATACGTACACATACTACACATATCATACATCTTGCACCAGGTGCAAGTGCACCCGCAGGGACATATATATACATATATATATATATGTATATTCTCACAATAAGATGACACGTTCTTATAATACAAGACCGGTCTTGGCCTCTCGGGGCCCTCGTGGTGGGGGGGGCCTCTTGGAGCTCTCTGCTGGGCCGTCTGGGGGCTCTGCCGGGCTGCCCGGAGATGCCATGCTGGCGATCTCTTGGGCCGGCAGCAACTCTTGACTCTCTTGCACAGCTGTGCTCTAGAGCTCGGGCCTCTTCATTTTCGTCGTCGCTCGTTCGTCGTTCGTTCGTTCGTCGCTCGTCCTCCCCTCCCGGGCCACCGGAAGGAACGCCTGGAGGAAGGAGGCGAAAGCCTCCTGTCCCTCGCAGCTCCTCGGTGCAAGAGCCAAGGCACGCGTGCTACCTTTCGTATTGAGCCGCGCGCAATTCTTGATCTGCCAGTGCGCCGTTTGGGCGCCAGGCTTGACTGACTCTGGCCGTCTGAGGGTGTCTCGTGGCCATCTGAAAATCGTCTGGGAGCCCGGCGGGGCCGATCTGGGCCACTTGGCGCAGCCACCCTTCTGGCACGAGCCGCTCCCGACCATATACAGTCAACCCGTATCATAAGGATGCGCGGTAAGAATGCAAGGGCCTTGGAGGCCCACGTTAACGTTTTTCGAACAAGGATGGGTCGAAGGGGCAAGGATGCACGGGTAGCCTTGGGAAGGTGACCCATCCTTACTATGCGGGTTGCCTGTAGTATAGATGACGTCGGGCTCCAGCTTCGCTTCCCAAATCTCGCTCAGTAACCCCACAGCCCACTGCCACTGATCGCCTTTTTCGCACGCGCTGATCGCAACATTGTAGCTGACTGGGGCTGACCCGTGGACAACCGGCCACGAATGCCAGTTGTCAGAGTGCCCTTGCTGCTGCTCACTGCGTCAGCAGGTTGCGCTGCTTGCTTGATGATTCTGAGGGCGTCCAGAGCAGCGCCAGCAGCGTCAGCGGAAGCAGATCCAGGCGCACGGGCAGTAGCAACGGCAGTAGCAACAGCAGCAGCTCCTCCTCCTCCTCCTCCTGCTCCTGCTCCTGTTCCTGCTCCTCCTCCTCCTCCTCCTCCTCCTCCTCCTCCTCCACCCTTTCTTCCTCCTCGTGCTTGGCTCGTCCTCTGCCTCCTCCTCTTCCTCCTCCTCCTCCCTCTCCTCATCCTCCTCACCGTCGTGCTTGGCCCGTCCTCGTCCTTCGGCTCCTGCTGCTCCTCCTTCTCCTCTTCCTTCTCCTCTTCCCTCTCGTCATCCTCTCCCCCCTCCAGGAAATCGTGCTGTTCCGACTCCGCGGGCAGGAACGGAGGAGAGCGACGACGGGGAGGAGAAGGAGGAGGCCAAAGATGATTGGAAGAAGCCGCACCCCACACCTCTTGTGACACGCTCGGTGGGGGAGGGGTCGCAGAAACAGCGTTCCTGGGTAGCCGCAGCTGGATATGACAGCTATTTTCTGCAACCCTTCCAGCGCGAGAGTTGTCCCAAGAGGTGTGGGGCATGGCCTTTTCGCATGAGCTGGCAATTTCTGGGAGCCTATCAGAACAGTTCGGTGGGAGCTGCTGGAGGCCTTCGAAGAGCCCGTGGGATATCATTTGTTCTAATGAGCTGGGGCCTTCTGGGAGCATGTCAGAGCCGTTTCGACGGAGCTGCTGGCAGCTCTCCAGGGGCCTCGTGGAGCGTCCTGGAGGCCGTCTGGGAGCCTCTGGGGGGGCTCCTTGGGGGGCATGCTGGCAATGGGGTGGGCGGGAGGGGGGGGGGGCGGTGCGCTCCAGAATTGGCCCGGTTGGGCCTCCCTTGGGGCCGTCTTGGGAGACTGTTCAGCCGTATGGGGGAGTCTCCGGAGCCGTCTTGAGGATCTTTGGGGCGGTCGCAGGGGCTCTCCTGGGAGCTCCCTGGGTGCCCTCTGGACGATTTGGGGGACTTCTCGGGGTCGGTTGGGCGTCTTTTGGCCGCAAAAGCGATCGTAAGAGCAAGTATATCAACAACACCTAGAAAACATGTCAATCGTTTTACGTCCTCGTGGCCCTCGGAGGCCAGCTGGGAGCCTGCCAGAGCCTGGTGGGGGCTTTCTCGCGCCGCCTGGGAGCCCTCTTGCAGTGCAGAGGAGCGCTCTGGGGGCATTCCGGGGCACTCGCGGGGCTCTCCTGGGCCATGACGGCGTCGCAACGACCGAGGCCGCGGTGGCGCCGCCGCCGACGCGGGCCTGGCGGGCGCAATCAATGTGTCCTTCCGGTAGTATAGAAGACGTCGGGTTCCAACTGCGCGTTCCGCGTCTCGCTAAGCAGCGCCAACGCCCGCTGCCACTGTCCGCCTCTCTCGCACGCGCTGATCGCAGCGGTGTAGCTAACGACGTTGGGTCCCACCTTCGCCTCCCACATATCGCTCAGCAGCGCAAGAGTCCACTGCCACTGCTCGTCCTTCGAACACGCGCTGATCCCACCGCAGTAGCTGACTAGGGCTGACCCGTGGACTACTCCGACGAAATCAGCACGAACTGTCATGTGGTGGTGGACATGTTGCCGAAAGCCAAGAAGATACCGCGTGTGGCTCGCATTTCGCTCTCCGCGAATGCCACTGCGTGCTGCTACTCGCTACCGCTGCTGCAGAGATTTGCTGATGGCGGTTCCGCTTAGTACGTGCTGCTGCCCGTTGCTTGCAGCTGCTGTGTGCTGTGGATGTGCGCTCCCGCCGCGGCTGCCCGCTTCGCGCTGCTGCCGCTCGCTGCTGCTGCCTGTATGCTGCAGGGCGATGCGTCTCGTTACTTCAGCGTCCTGACCCAACCTGCTGCCAAGAGGGGATCGAACAAGCGAGAAGCGATGGGCGATCAACGAAGGGTGAGAAGGGACGATAATTGTGGGAGAGGATTTGGGTGACCCAAAGAGGGGTCCAGCTGAAAAGGGGTGGTGCAATAGGTTTGGGGCAATTGTATTGCAAATGTATTGCGCCGGAAAATTGTATTGCATTGTATTGCAAGTCATGTGTTGCACGCGAATATGCAGCAATACATTCGCGCCACGGAATGTATTGCACGCACGGAATGTATTGCAACCCCACAAACCTATTGCACCAAATCTATGGCACCACCCCCTTGTCGCTGGACCCCCTCTTGGGTCAACCCGATGAGGAGCGTCGACCTCGCAGAGGTTCGTCGTCCTCGCGAACCTCTGGGGGCTGTTTCCGGGCTCCGGGGCCACCGAGCATCGATTCGGGGGCAGAGACCTGCGCGGACAGACCCCCCCAGGGTCCAGGGGGCAACGATTCTGCCGATCTGGACGGGGCGTTGGTCCTGAGGCTCGAGGAGTCGGTGGCGAGCGTTTTTTTTTATTCGGCGTTTCGACATTGGGCGGAAGGGGGGGGAGGGGAGGGGGGTCTGGCTCCGGACCTCTGCTTCGTGCGGCTATTTGCAAGAGTGCGTCCATTATGGGGGAGGCTCCACCTGCTCGAAACAGGCACCCAAAACTGACAAGATCTACTCCATGGGGGGGGGAGGGGGGGGGGCGAGGGCCCGCGCCGATCGGCAGAATAATACATAAAAAACGCTCACATGTCTGCTGATTATTTGCTTAGACTGCTTGATGCTAGCGCCGTCGCAAACAAGTTATCTGTTTGCGTAGGGCGGTGCTGGCTTTGCTGCTTTCTTGCTTGCCTGCTTGCTGGCGTGCTGCTACTGATTGCTGCTGCGTGCTTCGCTGATTCGCCGTAGTGAGGCTCTCCTGGGCTGCATCTAGACCTTCTCATGTCCTCTTTGAGGCTACCTCGGCCACCTTGGAGCCCGGATGGGCCTTCGGGGGATGAAGGGGGGCTGCGGGAGGGAGCGTCTTGGGCCGCCGCGGGACGATCTCGAGCCGCCTTGCGGCCAAGGCTGAAAATTGAGAAGCGCCCGTGCGCCTTGCTTTCAACGATGGTCCATCGTGGCTGCGGCCGTCCGAGGAGGTCGGAGCATGCGCGCGGGCTGCGGGGGCCCGCGGGAAGGCACAGGGCGCTGCGGAGCAGGCCCCCGGTGGCCTGCGCTGCGGGAACTCTCTCCGGGGAAACCTCCCCGACGAGGCGTCCAGTCAGACCGGAGCCGCTCCAACGATGGCAGGAACGAAGGAAACGCCTGGGTGCCGAGTTTCTGGGTGGCCGGTGCGGCCCCAGAGCGCTCTGCGGAAGCTGCTGTCGAACACCTGTTGGAGGCGGTTGTGGGCTTGGAGGCGGATTTGGGGGCCGGCTTTGAGGCTTCTCTCGGGGTCCTGATCTGGACCTGCTGGGGGCATGCTGAGGTTGTCTGGGAGGCCTCTCGGGGGCCTGCTGGCGGTCTCGGTGGTCATCTTGGGACGGGGGGTGCGGCATGTCAGGTCGAGTGCCCCTCTCCCCTTGGGCCCTCTGCCGTCTTTGGGGCTGCCTGGGCGGTCTTGGGACCCTCTTGGGAATTCTCGGGGGCCCTGCTGGGGGTCCGTTGGGCCACGTTGGGCAATCCCGGGGGCCCCTTGCGCCGTGCTGGAGCGTCGGAAGCCTGCAAAAGCGGGAACACCAAAATCAGCGAAACAACAAAGCGGAGATCACTGATTTTTGGCCCCTCGGGATCCTCTCGAGGGGCCTCTTGGAGCCCCCTTGGGCCGCGTTGAGGCCATGCTGGGCCGTCCGAAAGCCGTATTCGCGACCCGCCTGGCGCGATTGTGGCCACTTGGCGCTGCCACCCTTCTGGCACGCGCCGCCCTGGCCAGATGGGGTAAATGACATCGGGCTCCACCTTCGCCTCCTGCATTTCGCTCAGCAGTGCCAGCGCCGGCTGCCACTGCTCGCCCCTTTCGCACGCGCTGATCCCAGCATTGTAGATGACTAGGGCTGACCCGTGGACTCTGTCCACGTCATCTGGCCGAAAATATTCTCGGGGCGGCGGCGGGGATGCTGCCGAAAGGATATCGACATGGCGGTCAGCCACTCGGCTGCGAGGGGGCCGCTGGGGGCCCTCTTGGGCTTTTGTCGATGCTCCGAGCCTGGTGTCTTGCTCTCCCCCCAGCGCTGCCGCCTCCGCTGCTGCCCTCATCGTCGCCGTCCTAGCCAGGTCGTCGTCGTCTTCATTCCCGCTCTGTCATCGTCCGCGCGATATTCGCTTGCGTCCTTAGTCCTCCTCCCCTCCTCTTCCCCCCTCGTCCTCCCCAGTATACCTGCTCATCCTGCTCCTACTATTCCTTCTCCCCTTCCTTCTCCTCTTCCCCACAGGCCTGCAGACAAGACGCCCTCTCGAAGTCCAGACGACGATGACGACGACAACAACAACGACGACGACGACGATGCGACGGAGCCGACGAACACGATCACAACGACGACGACGCCAAGTCCGTGTGACAGCGCGGATCCGGAGCAGCAACGTCATGCACCGTGAAGATGGAGCGGGGTGGCCCCGGACAATTGCTGAACATTTCTACCCAAGGGGGCGGTCTGTTCACAAGTTATCCAGGTCCTCCTCCTCCTCCTCTCCTCCTCCTCCTCCTCCTCCTCTCCTCCTCTCCTCCTCCTCCTCCTCCTCCTCCTCCTCCTCCTCCTCCTCCTCCTCTACTCATTCTCCTCCTCCTCCTCCTCCTCCTCCTCCTGTTCCTGGGTCCTTCATCTGCTCGATCTCCGATCGCCAATCGTGGACGCCAAAACGACGCCCCCCAGAAGGCGAGCATCCAAGGCCCTCGGAGCGTCCAGATCGGGTCTTCTGGGCCTGCGATCGCGTCTCGCCTCTCGTCCGCCCCCCTCTCACGGAGGCAAATTCGAAACCACTTAGGGCGTCATGGGGGCCGGCTGCGTGGGGCCTGCGATACGGCTCTCGCCTGTCGTCCGCCCCCCCCTCTTGGAAGCAACTTTGAAGCCACTGAGGGCCTCTTGGGGGCCGCTTGGGGGACTGACTCTTCCTCTTGGGGGTTCTTTTCGGTTTCCTGGCAGCCTCTAGGGGCCCTCTTGGGCCGTCTTGTGTGCCTTCTGGGTCGTCTTGGGGCCGTCTGGGGCCGTCTTTGGCTGTCTCTGGCGCCTCTTGGGCCGTCTTGGGGCCGTTCTGGGCCGTCTTGGGCGGCTCTTGGGGCTGTCTTGGGTGCCTCTTGGGTCGGCTTGGGACCCTCTTGGACCGTCCTGACGCCGTCTTGGAACGTCTTGGGGCCCTCACGGGGGTATCTGGGCCCGCAATCCGCAACGGTGCCTGCGGCACGTTGAGACGTGGAAGACTGCCAAGGGCTGCCTGGCAGGGTTTCTGTAGTCTTATGAAGGACCACCCACCCGCTCTGGTGACACCCAGCCGACTGCACCACCCCTACTCCTGGGGGGTCCCCGGGCGGCCATGGCGCCTCCCTGGGGCTCCCCAATGCTTCCATTACGGCCCAGGAGGACCCCAAAACGGTCCAAGAGGGCCCCGAGTTGCCGAACGATCGGTCGAAGACGCCCAAGACGGCCTCAAGATGGCCAAGAGGCCTCCAAGACGCCCCGAGAGGCCTCCAAGAGGCCTTCCGAGAGGGCCCAAACAGGCACAAATCGTTGATTGTCCTTAGGTCTTTGAAAGTTTTGGCGTTCTGGCCTTTTTGGCTTTCGGACTCTCCAAGGCGGACCAATAGGCCCCCAAGACCACCCCAAAACGGCCCAAGAGGCCTCCAAGACGGCCCAAGAGCGTCCCAAGGCGGCCTCAAAACGGCCCCCAAAGGGGCCCGAGAGAGGAACCGAGCACCTCCGAGCCTGCCTTCTGGCCCAAGAGGCCCCCAGGAGTCCTCAAGCTGCGCCCAAGAGGCCCCCAGAGGCCCCGAAACTGCCCCCAAGATGCCTCGAACCTGCCATCAAGAGGTCCCCGAGCGGCCTCCCACGAGATCCCAGCGGAGATCGAATATGCCTCACACCCACAGCCCAGACACGGCGGCAGGACTTGCCGCAGGGAGCTGATTACATACACTTGAAACATCTTCGAGTAGCACCCTGACATGCCTGAACTTGCAACGTTCTAGGGCCGCTCGCGGGAACCTCCTGGCCCGTCCTGGGTGTCCCCCTCGCCTATACACAAACAACCCCGTTGGCGGCCGCTTTCGGGGGTCCATGTCGGCCCATCAGGCCACCGTGCCTGGATTGAGTGTCAGAGTCCTCAGGCATGCTTCTTGGGGCCACTTAGGAGCGCTCTCGACGCTCTCAAGGGCCTCATGGGGACAGTTTAGGGGCCTCGTGGGAGCCTCGCGGGGGCCTCGTGGATTATCGTTGGGGCCTCTCGGAGGCCTCTTGGTGCCTCCTGAATGCACCTTCGGGCCGAGGGCTCGAAATGCCCGTTCTGGTTCCCCGTCTGGGCCTCTTGGGCAGCCCGTCTGGGCTCTTGGAGCGGTCTTGCGGGCCTCTTGGGCAGCCTCAGAGGCGTGGTCGGCTGTCTACGGGCCCTCTGGGGCCGCTTCGGGGCGCTCTCGGACGCCTCTTGGGCCGTGCCGTGGCGATCCTGGGACCCTCTCGCGCCGTCCTGGAGCGTCGGGAAGCCGAAACAGGCAACATCCTTCGCGCACCCCAGGGACAGCAGTGCGTGCGTTGCCTCTGGGGGTGTCCTCCTGGGAAGGACTCTTGGCTGACCATCGCTCGGACGTCCATTTCCTGTGCTTTTTTCGGATTCGTGCGTGTTTTTTTGGGGGGGGGCGAAATGATCAAGCATGCTCCTCGATGGTCCTCGCCGATGGAAAATGCACACGTCCGAGCGATGCCAAGCCAAGGAACAGTAGTGCGTGCGCTGCCTCTGGGGGGGTCCTCCTGGGAAGGACTCTCGGAGGCCTCTTGGGGGGCGTCCTGGCTGGCAGTGAGCCGCCTCCACGCCCGCTCCCCGGGCACCACGCGAGCCCGCTCCGGGCATCGGCGGGTGCCGCCAAAGGGGACCCTGCGGGGCCGCCGCGGAGCGTCCCGCGGGGCTCCGCGGAGAGGGCGCGGGGCGCCCCGGGCGGGGGACCTCCGAGCCCCGGGGGCCCGCCTCGCGCGCAGAGGCTCTCCCGCACTGCCTGGAGGGCTGGCGTCGGGCTCCAGCTGCGCCTGCCGCACCTCGCCCAGCAGCGCCAGGGCCCGCTGCCACTGCCCGCCCTTCCCGCACGCACCGATCCCGGCGTTGTAGCTGACCTTCGCGTATAGACTCTAGGGCTGACTCGTGGACTCCGTCCGGGGCATCTTTCTGGCACGACTCTCGGAGGAACGGCGGAGACTTTGACGAACATCTTTGAGCACGGCTGCAGCCGGGGCGGCGGCAGCGAGACCGCGCCCTCGCGTCCGAGCTCTCGCAACGCTCCCGCAGCTGGGCCCCGGCGCGCGGCTCCTTCGCCTCCCTCCTGGTGAAGGCAGTGTTGAAGTCCCTCGGGGATGTGCGTCAAACCCAGACCCCCGACGTAATGATTTTTTCATTACGTCGACCCCCAGAGGTCTGGTCCCTTTCCCCATGACCGGCTTTGCATCCTGAGTCGTTTTTTGACGCTTCCGAGGCCCGGTGAGAGCCCCTGGAGGCCGAAAAGTAGGAAAAACATCCCGTCATGATTTTTTCATTACTCGAGGGGGTCTGGGAAGTCGAAGCCCCTCTCAGGCGTCTCAGGAGCGCCCAGGGACGGGCTCGGGCGGCCCTCGGGGAAAGCCAGCGGGAGCGCCTAGCAGGCTCGCAGGGATCTCCAGGGAGGGTCCAAGAGAGCTTCGAGAGGCAGATTTAATGCGACCTTAACAAAGACCGCTGTTGGGTCGGACGTGCTCCGCTGCGTTGGGGAGACCGTTTCGTTGGAGTTCTGGTGATGGCGAGGCTCTCCTGGGCGTGTCAGGAGCGCATGGTCCCCTCTCTTGGAAGCAGTTTCGAAGCCTCTTTGGGCCTCTTTGGGGGGTTGAGGGTCTCTCAGGTCCTCTTGTGGGCCTCTTCGGGACCTTGTTGGGCCCTCTTGGGCCGTCTGGTCTCCTCTTGGGCCGTCTTGGGGACACGTTCAGCGCTCCGTACGTCATCCTCACTGTGTCCATCACCTGGGCGGCCTCTCGGAAACACGCCCACGGAATCCAGGGCCACCCAAATATCTCGCCGCGCCGCGCCGTGCGAGCCCGATTAGCTTCGCGCTCTCGGGCCCGCACCCACGGAGGAAAGCAAAGCTCCCTATGCGGCCACTGATGGCCGGCGCTTCCTTCTCCTTGGGAACCGTTTAGGGGCCTCTCGCGGTTTCGTTCCGCCCTCCTGGGGGACTTGGGGCCCCCTTGGACCGTCTTGCGGCATCCTTGGGGCCTCTTGGGGCCCTGTTGGGCCGTCTTGGGTGCCCCTTGGGCCGTCTTGGGGCATTCTTGGACGCCTCCGGGGCCGGCTTGGTGCCGTCTTGGGGCCGTCTTGGGCCGTCTTTGGCCGCTCTTGGGGCTGCCTTGGGTGACTCTTGGGCCGTCGTGGGCGCTCAGGAGCGGTTCTGGGGTCGTCTTGGGCCGTCCTGGGGCCGTCTTGGGCCGTCTCGGGGCCCGGGGCCCTCCTGGGGCGCTCCTGAGGCGTCATGGGACGATCTTTGGGGCGTGAATTTCCCTCTTGGATGCTTTGTAAACGAAAAAGACGGGAATTATGAACATGTACGTTTTCCCTAGGAGTGGGGACGATTTTTGCTTGTGCGGGCTCTTTCGGGACTCTTCTTGGAGCCCACTTGGAGCGTTTTGGAAGCCTCTTGGGCCGTCTGGGGGCTATCTTGGGCGTCTGCGAACGCTCTTGGACCGTCTCAGAGGCCCTCTTGGACCGTCTTGTGCCGCTCTTGGGGGCCCTGGGGTCGTCTCGGAGCGCCCTTGGGCCTCCTGGAAGCACGCCGGGGCCTGCTGGGGTGCTAAGGCTCGCAGGAGCCCGCAGGGGCCGCCGGGGCGCCGGTACACCTAGCCCCGACTCCCGCCCCTATCGCACGCGCGTGCGCCTGCAATGTAGTAGAGATGACGTCGGGCTCCAGCTTCGCCTCCCACATCTCACTCAGCACTGACAGCGCGTGTTGCCACTGTCCAATTTTTCCGCATGCGCTGACAATCGCAACGTAGTGGCTTGGGACAAGTTGCACACCTAATCGAATTCCTTCCCGGAGCAACCGCAATGCTGCGCTCCATTGTTTTGTCCGACCGCACTTCTTGATCGACACTTCGAAGGAAACAGCGCCTTCTCGAGACCCTCGACCGATGTCCAGCATCCGAAACAAAGCACCGCGGCATGAGCCCAAAAATGCCTTGGGTCATTTTGGCTTGAGCCAAAATGTCTACGGCTGGTTCGTTGATTCGTTGGTTTGTCGGCGGGTCCCCCAGCCGCCCGCCCGCGCGCCCGGCCAACCGCGCACCCGCGCGGGCACCCGCCGGCCCGCGCGCCCGCCTGCCCGCGCGCCCGCACGCCTGCAATGTGGGCGGTACAATCTAGATGGTGCAATCTATGTGGTGCAGCCACTGTGGTGCACAGCAGTGCAAGGCAATGCAAGGCAATGCAGAGCATCGCAGTGCAAGGCAATGCAATGCACAGCGAAGTAGCGCAAAACAATGCAACGCAATGCAACACAACGCACAGCAACACAAAACAATGCAACGCAGTGCACAGCAATACAGAGCACTGCAAAGCGATGCGCAGCAAAGCAACGCAATGCAAAGCAATGCAAAGCAAGGCAACGCAAAGAAAACCAAAGCAAGGCAAAGCGACGCAATGCAGTTCAAAGCAATGCATAGCAATGTAAAGCAATGCACTGCAACGCAATACAAAGCAATGCACATGAAAGCAGCGTAAAGCAAAGCGACGCAAAGGCCTGCAAAGCAGGACTAAGCAATGCGATGCAACGCAAAGCAGTGCAAACACACACGCAACGCAAAGCAGCGCAAAAACAATGCACAGTCATGCAACACAATGCCATGGAAGGCAACGCAAAACAACGCAATGCAAGGAACAACACCGCAATGCAGAGCAATGCAGAGCATGCAAATAAAGGCAAAGCAATGCAAGACAAAGCAATGCACAGCAACGAAAAGCAACGCAAATCAATGCAAAGTCACACAGCGCAAAGCAACACAAAGTTGTGCATAGGAATGCAAAGCCACGAAATGCAAAGCACAGCAACGCAATGCCCATCAGCGCAAAGCACAGCGAATCATCGCAATGCAAAGCAATGCAACGCAAGGCAATGCAAAGCAACACAATGCACAACACAGCAGTCCAGTGCAAAGCAAGACAAAGTAATGCATAGCGATGTCAAGCAATGCAAAGCAAAGCACTGCGACGCTGAGAACAAATGAAACGCAATGCGAATCAGTGAAACACAAAACAACGCAATGCAACGCAACGTAACGCAACACAATACAACACAATGCAGCGCAAGGCAAAGCAATGCAAAGCACTGCAACGCGGTGCAAACCAATGCAAAGCTATGCAAGGCAGTGGAACGCAAGGCAACGCAAAGCAGACCAAAGCACGGCAATGCAACGCAATACACATCAATGCAACGCATCGCAAACCAGTGCACTGCAACGCAATGCAAAACAATGCAAATCAAAGCAAAGCAACGCAATGAAGCGGACTGCAACGCACGTCAACGCAGTGCAAAACAATGCAAAGCAAGGCAACGCAGTGCAACACAACACAAAACAATGCGAAACAATGCAAAACAATGCCATGCAACGCAACGCAAAACCACACACAGCAAGGAACCGCAACGCAATGCACAGCAGTGCACAGCAGGGCAAAGCAGGGCACAACAAGGCAAAGCAATGCACAGCAATGCAACGCACAGCAAAGCAAAGCAGAACAAAAGAACGCAATGCAAGGCATTGCACAGCAATGCAAAGCAACGCAAATCAATGCAAAGCTACAGAAAGGAACGCAACGCAATGCACAGCAAGGTCATTCAAAGCAACGCGACGCCATGAACAACCAGGCGCAGCAACGAAATGCAAAGCAATGCAACGCAAGGGAAGGCAAAGCAATGCAAACCAACGCAATGCAAAGCAAGGCAACGCTCTGCTAAGCAATGCAAAGCAATGCACTGAAAAGCAAAGCAATGCAAAGTAGCACAAAGCAACGCAAAGCAATGCCAACCATTGCAAGCAACACAAAGCAGTGCACAGCAACGCAATGCAACACAAAGCAACGCCATGCAAAGCAACGCGAAGCAACGCGAAGCAACACAAAGCAAGAAATAAGGCAAATCAACGCAATGAAAAGCAATGCAATGCGAATCAGCGTAAATCGAGGCAAAACAGCACAAAGCAATGCAGAGCAATGCAGTGCAAAGTAAAACAAAGCAGGGCAACGCAACGCAATGCACAGCAACAAAAACTACGTAGGTGGTGCAATCTCACGGCGGCGACGAGGCGGCGACAAAGCAGCGACTGCGGCTACATAGCCGCCAGACCGGCACGCAAGCCCAATTCCTTAGAAAACAACTAAGAACCCCTGAGTTCAAGCAATGTTAAGCGAAATGGGAAATCCAGAAAGGACATCGTTACGAATTCTGTGGAGATCCTGAGGCAATCCTCGGAACATTCTTGATTGGTTCCTCAGGACATCCTTCGGAACTCCAGTGGATTCCTTGGCGTACTCGTCACATGGCAACCCAAGGGGAGCCAGAAAACTGACTCGTCATCTTCATATTCCGCTCCTTGGGCCTCATCATCACCATCCTCTTCATCCTGCCCTCCTCCTCCTCCTCCTCCTTCTGTTTAGACTCATCTTTAGTATGTTCACCCTACCCCCGCATTCAGCTCATCATCAACCTCATCAACCTTATCATCCACCTCCTCCTTTTCATCTTCGTCACAATAGTCATCATCAGATCCTCCCTGCTTTTCATGCTCATTCTGGTCATCCTCCTGCTCATCATCAATATCCTCATGATCTTGCCCCCTCCCTCTTGCGAACCCTCCCAGAAACATTCGGCCGAGACTCCGTTCGGCGCACCTCTCACGCACTTCGTGCTTCCTGGCCTCACATATGTTTTCGGCTCATTCCTAAGATGGCTGAGATGATCTCTCATTCGGCATATCTCTCGCACTTCGTGCCCGACATCTCTCCAGAGGCTTCTGGCTGAGGCTCGATTCGGCACATCACTCACGTGCATTGTGCTCGTTGCTTCCTGGAGGCCTTGAGTTGGCCTCGCAATTCAGGATACCAGGCAGAAAGAAACCGAGTATTCTGCCCTACTCGCCGTATGACACCACATGCAACAACTTCTTCCACCTGGCCGCCCAAAGGTGCGACGCAAAACAGAAATGCAAGTCTTCTCGTGACGTGACAACCCCGGGGGGCGCGGGAGCAGCACCTCTTGTGCACTACTTGCCGCAAATGGCAGCACAGGCGGGCGAACACATAATAGTCCATTCCTCTCGTCACGTTGGAACGCAAAGAGGGCGGACAACATACTGTTCGATTATTCTCGTTACCTTGGAATTCGTCTGGTTAGCAACGACCGCGAAAGCGACGATTGCGACGGGCGGGCTGATCCTAACGGGCGAATCGGCTTGGCGGGTCACGGGCGGGTCTGGCAGGCGGACCCTGACGGTCGGCCCGGGCGGGCGGAACCTAACGGGCGGGCAGGGCGATTCGGCCCGAAGATCGGAAGCAGTGTGCAATCCATCCAGGGAGACATCCACGGCGACGGCGACAGGGGCGACGCCCACGACAACGAGGGCGAGGAAGACGGGGGCGACGAAGACGACGCGGACGACGACGAGGACGGTGACGTCGATGAGGGCGACGACTGCGACGACAACCCTGATGGGCGGGTCGGTCGGGCGGACGCTGACAGACGGGGCGAGCGGGCGGGTCGGGTCGGGCGGACCCTATAGGAGGGTCGGGAAAGGTCCCAACTGGCGGGTCGGAACCGACGGGCGGGCTGACGGGCGGGCCATAACTGGCGGGCTGGGCGGGCCGACCCAAACCAGCGGGCGGGCCGGGTCGGGCGGGACATTAAAGTAGGTTGCAATTCATCCATCAGGACATCCACAAGGGCGTCGATGACAAAGACGACAACGACAACGAGGGCAGCGACAACGACGACGACGACGCCGACGAATGCGACGTAGGGGATGAGGACGAGGCGGACCTTGGGCTAACGGGTGGGTCGGTCGGGCGGACCCTAACGGGCGGGCGGGTCGGGGCTGGCGGAAGAACATTGACGTATGTAGTGTGCAACACATACACCTGGACATTCACAAAGGCGACGACGAGGGCGCAAGATGCCTCCAAAACGGCTCAAGATGCACCCAAGACGGCCTAAGATGGCCTCAAGCTGGCCCAAGACTGCCCACGAACCACCCAATAGGCCTCTAAGACGGCACAAAACCTCCGAGAGGATCGCCAGGATGGCCCGAAGAGGCCAACATCATTTATGTCCGAAATGTTTTGACAGATTCTGGCATTTGCGTCTTTTCGGCCTTCCGACGGCCGAAGACGGCCCAAGAGGCCCCAAATATCGTCCCCAGAGAGCCCAATAGGCCTCCATGATGGCCCCATGACGGCCCCAAGAGGCCCCCAAGACGGTCCAAAGAGGGCCCCAAGATGGCCTCCAAGACGGCCAATATTGCCCAAACGTTGCCCCAAGAGAACCCAAGATGGCCTCAAGATGTCTCCAAGACGGCTCAAGATGTATCTAAGACGGCATAAGATGGCCTCGGCCCGAGACGGCCCACGAGCCAAGAGGCTTCCAAGACGGCCCAAGGGGCCTCCAAGAGGACCTCCAGGAAGGCCCGAGGGGGGCAACTCCATTTATTGGTTAGAAGGTTTGAGATATGTTTGGCATTTGCTTCTTTTCGGCCTTCCGACGGCCCACGACGACCAAAGAGGCCCCCAAGACCGCCCCATGACGACCCAGGAGGCCCCCAAGAGGGCCCCAAGAGGGCCCCAAGAGGGCCTCCAAGGTGGCCACGATGGCCTCCAAGACGGCCAAGACTGCGCCAAGGGGGGCCCGAGACGGCCTCACGATGTCTCTAAGACGGCCGCAGGTGGCCCCGCAGGTGGCCCATGGAGGCATCCAAGACTGCCGAGGCGGCCTCCAAGAGGACCGCCAGGACGGCCAAGCGAAGCCAATCCCACTGCTCCCCGAGCGGCTTCGACACACCGTGGCGCGCACTCCCCTGTCCGGCCGCCCGCCGAAGGCCGGCGGCGGCCCCGAAGGAGGCCACCACAACGGCCCAAGGATTGCCCGAGAGGCCTCCACGAGGGCCCCATGGCGGCCCACGAGGCCCCCAAGACGGCCCTGAAGCGGCCCAAGGGGCCCCAAGAGGGCCTCCAAGGCGGCCCCGAAGCGCCCCACGAGGGTCCCAAGTCGGTCCAGGAGGCCCCCTAAGACGGCTTCTGACGGCGTCAGACCAGCCAAGATTGCCCTGGCCAAGGCCCGCAAGAGGCTCAAGGAGGCTTCCACGAGGCCCCCTGGGAGCTCCCAGGAGGCCCCGAGAGTGCCCTAAGAGGCAAGGGGCCTCTTCCTCCTCCTCCTCCTCCTTCGCCTCCCTCTTCTTATCCTTCCCCTCATCATCCCCCAAGTGTGCTCCGTGAAATTTCCAGAGCGAATGGGGTTTACGATAATACATAGTCCGATACTTTGGCCAAGCTGGGGCCAAACGTTTGGCCACAGAGGCGCTTCCCCCAAAGGCCCCCAAGAGGCCCAAGGAGGCCCCCCAAGAGGCCTCCAAGAAACTTTTAGGAACCTCCCAGGCAGCCCCAGGTGCTGCAAGAAGCTTCGAAGAGGCCTCTTCCAATTCCTCCTCTCCTTCCTTATCTTCCTCTTCCTCCTCTTCCTCCTCCTCTGTTGCGTTCCTTCTATTCTTCCTCCTCCCCCTCCCTCTCCTGATTCTCCTGCGGCATCCCCCAAGTGTTTCCCTACACGTCTCCAGGGTAGCTGATGACGTCGGGCTCCCATTGCTCGCCCTTCTCGCACGCGCTGATTCCAGTGCTGTAGCTGATGACGTCAGGCGCCAACTTTACCTCCCGCATCTCGCTCAACAGCGCCAGCGCCCGCTGCCACTGCTCGCCTGTATGGCGCGCGCTGATCCCAGCACTGTAGCTGACTAGGGCTGACCTGTGGACTGCCGTCCACGAGTGCCAGGTGTCAGAGCGCCCTTGCTGCTGCGCATTCCTTTGCGCTGTTTGCTGGATGATTCTGAAGGCGTCCAGAGCAGCGCTAGCAGTATCAGCGGTAGCAAGTCCAGGGCCGTGGGCAGTAGCAACAGCAGCAGCTCCACCTCCTCCTCCTCCTCCTGCTCCTCCTCCTTCTCCTCCTCCGCCTCCTCCTCCTCCTCGTGGTCGTGCTTCGCCCGTCCTCGTCCTCGGGTTCGTACTGCTCCTCCTCGTCCTCCTCGTCCTCCTCCTCCGTCCTCTTCCCCTCTGGGAACTCGTGCGGCTCCAACTCCGCGGGCAGGAGCGCCTGTGGCGGAGGAGAGCGACGACGGGGAAGAGGAGGAGAAGGCCCAAGACGAAGGACAACACCGCATCCCCACACCTCTTGGGACACGCTCGGCGCGGGAGGGGTCGCAGAAACAGCGTTCCCGGGTGTCCGCGGCTGCATCGGACAGCTATTCTCTGCACCCCCTCCCGCGCGAGAGGCGTCCCACGAGATGTGGGGTGTGGCCTTCCTCCATTCATACAATGCTTCTGGGAGCCTTCTTGGAGCCGTTTCGAGGGAGCTGCTGGAGGCTTTCCAGGAGCCGCTGGGAGCGTCCTGGAGGCCGTCTTGTAGCCTCGGGGTCATGGTGGCTTCTTGGGGGCTTGCTGGCAGCGGGGGGGGGCGCAGGGGGCGCGGGGGGCGCTCCAGAGTTGGCCCTGTTGGGCCTCCCTTGGGGCCGTCGCGGGGGGCTGCGCGGCCACCTGAGAAGTTTGGGAGATCCCTGGGCGCCCTCCGGAAGAATGGGGCAGCTTGGGGATGCCTCTCGGGAAGGGTTGGGCGTCATGTGGCCAGAGATGCGATCGCAAGAGTAAGTATTTATGGCGCAGACCTCAATCAGATCAGTAATTTTACGTCCTTGCGGAGGGGCGCTCGGGGAGCCTTCCGGGGCACTCGCGGGGCTCTCCTGGGCCAAGGCGGCGTCGCCACACGAGCGGGGCCGCCGGGCGAAGCCAATGTGTCCTTCTGGCACGCGCTGAGCCCCTGCGGCAGTATAGATGGCATCGGGCTCCAGCTTCGCCTCCCACCTCGCCCGGAACACCGACAGTGCGTGTTGCCATTGCCCGCCTTTCCTGCATGCGCCGGCGGTCGCAACGCAGCGGCCTGGGAAGAGTTGTGCGCCGCATCGAGTCACTTCGCAGAGCAACTGCCGTGCTGCGCGCCATTGCTTTGTCCGACCACGCCTCTAGATTGACACTTCGAGAGAAGCATGGCCTTCTTGAGGCCCTCGTCCCATGTCTAGCATCGAAACAGATCTGGCACCGCATCGTCTTCAACCCAACAAGGCAACGGGGGGCAGGGGGGGGAAGGGACAAGGGGCGGGAATGGGGGGGGAAAGGGGGAGGTTTGGGACGGTAAGGAGGAAGGAGGAAGAGCAGGAATGAGGAGGAGGAGGAGGAGGAGGAGGAGGAGGAAGAAGAGAGGCGATGGAGCGAGCAGGGGAGACTCACGCAGTCCTTGGGGTCAGCTTGCCGTCCATACCGTCCAGGCCGGGCGGGGTGCCGATCACCTCGGGCGCCTTGGCGGGCAGGGCCACCTTGAAGGGAGGCAGGCGTGGGGGCATGCAGGGAGGGAGAGGAGGAGAGGAGAGGGGAGGAGAGAAGAGGAGAGGAGAAGAGGACGACAGGAGAAGAGGAGGAAAAGGAGCAGGTGGAGGAGGACGCGATAGACAGCGAAGGTTCTGTGGGTGCCGTTGGGGGTTGTTGTGAGGAGATGCCCTCCAGGCGGCCAAGGAGGCCCCGAAGACGCCCCAATAGGGCGAACGGGGGCCTCCAGGAGGGAGAGAAGAGGCCCAAATCGCTGCGTTTCGTATGGTTTAAGGGAATCGCGTTCTCGCCTGCTCTAGCGGCCGACATCCAATAAATGCCCTCGGAGGCCCCCAAAAGGCCCCCCACATGCCCCAACGCCCCCAGGACGCCCCCAAGGCGGTCCCAACAGGCTTCCTCCTCCTTCTCGCTGGCGGTATGCTGAAGGCAACGCACATCACATGAAAAAACTAGGGTTACGTAGCACTCCGCAGTTGCGGATAAAAGTGAGGGGGCGGCGAGGACGTCGGCGGTCTGCGAGGCGCAGGCGCCTAACTTTTACAAGTCATGCAGTGAACCTGCCGCAAGCGCCGATTTTTTTTTATTGCAGGTGGGTCGGGGATGGGTCGCGGGCGGGTCACGGGTTGGTCGCGGGTTGGTCGCGGGCGGGTTGCGGGACGGACGACGACAACAACGACCGCAACAGCAACAGCAACATCAACAACAACAACATCAACACCAACAATCATTCTGAGACTGTTCGCTCTTACTTGCCCGCGTGTCATTCAAAACGAGTTCCCCACACCCTCGATACCTGCCCTTTTTGATTTCGATCACACCCCCTTTGGGGGGATTCCTTCTCTTTGCGGGGGGGCGGCGGGCTTAGAGAGAGAGAGGGGAGAGATAGAGAGAGAGAGAGAGAGAGAGACAGATAGAGAAATAAAGAAATAAAGAACGAGGAAGGGAGGAGGCAGGAGAGGGGAGGGAGAAGGGAGGGGGGAGAGGAGGGAGAGGGGATAAGACAGAGAGGCAGAAGGATGAGGAAAGAGAGGAGGAAGAGAGAAGAGAGGAGAGGAGGGCGGAGGGAGGAGGGAGGAGGGAGGAGGAGCAGGAAGGTAAGAGCGTGAACGTTCGAGGAAGTCCTAGGCGAAAACACCGTTCCTGAAGGAAGTCTCGGGCAAGAGCCCACGACGGGCGGGCGATCCCCTGAAGGGCGGGTCGGGCGGGTGGGACATTCAAGCGGGATGCCTGAGTATGGCGAGAACGCGATTAGTAAGTAAATTGCACGGCGTCCTTGGCGCAGCGTTGTTCCTGAGCGTCGAAAGCGCGATTTCTGAATACACTGCATGGCAGTCACAGGCGAGAGCGCAACTCCTGTATAAAATGTGAAAGGTTCTCTGGCGGGAGCGGGGGTCTTGATTAATTTGCGAGGAAGTCTTGATTCAAGCGCGAGGAAGTCTCAAGCGGGAGCGCCGTTCCTGAGCAAATTGTAAGGAAGTCTCAGATGAGATCGGGGGTCCTGACTAAATTGCAAGGAGGTCACAGGCGGGAACACCGATCCCGAGTAAATTGCGAGGAAGCCTCAGGAGCGGGGGTCCTGAGTAAAATTGGAGGAAGTCTCAGGCGGGAGCCGTTATTGTTGTAATCCGGGGGGGCCAGGGGCACAGTTTGAGCACCAAGACTTCCCCTGTCAAATAAACAGGGTACGAGCGTACTTTGATGGAGAAAAAACAGTATTCACCGGTGCGGTGGGATCAACAATAACTATTCGTCAGAAATGAGAGTTCAACAACAACATCAACAACGACAACGACAACACCAGCAACGATCATGTTAAGACTGTTCGCCCTTATCTGCTCGAGTGTCCAATAACGCGTATTTCCCAAACCCTCGATACCCGCCCTCTTCGTCTTAGATCGAACCCCTTTTGGGTGGTATACCTTTCTTCCCTGCAGGCCTGGCCCCGGCAAGCGGCGGGGCGACCGCGGACCGTCGGCCTGGCCAGCGGCAGCGATGATCGGTGGGGCGGCCGCGGACCATCGACCCGACCCCAAGAGGGATGGACAGGGGACCGACCACGACGACGACGACGTCGACGACGACGGCGACGACGAGCGAAAGCGACAGCGAGAGAGAACGACAGCAGGGCCACGAAGGACACGAAGTAGGCCACGAAGGGCGACGGCGGGGACACGAAGGGAATGCGTATGGGGCCACGAAGAGCGCGAACGAGCAGGGGCCACGAAGGGCAGATAATGCGGGGCCACAGAATGCAACGATGGGGCCACTGAGGGTAGCAACTGGGCCACGTAGGACAGTGAGGGGGCCACACGGCGACAGCGGGGCCACGAAGGGCATGCACATGAAGCCACAACGGGCGCAACTCCTGGGTGCCCGGGTGTCGGGAACGCGGCGCTTGAGCAAATTGCAAGAAATTCCAACGCAAGGGCGCTATTCTTTAGTAAATTCCAAGCAAGTCTCCAGCGAGAGCGCGACTCCAGAGCGCCGGGAGAGCGATTCCTGCATAAATTGTGAGGAAGTCCCAAGCGAGAGGGCGATTGCTGAATCAAATGCGAGAAAGTCTCGGGCGGGAGCGGGGGTCCTGGCTCAATTTTGAGGAAGTCTCAAGCGGGAGCCGTTGTTGTTGTAACTCGGGGGCCACGGGCTCAGTTTGAGCGTCAAGACCTTCTCTGTCAAAAAGCACGGTGCAAGCGTCGAGGGGCACACTGTGATGGAGAAAAAACAGTATGCACCAGATGGGAGGATCAACAATAATTATTCATCAGAAATGAGAATTCAACACCATCATCAACAACAGTAGCAGCAGCAACAACAGCAGCAGCAGCGGCAACACCAGCAACAGCAACAGCATCATCATCATCATCATCAGCATCATTATCATCATCATCATCATCATCATCATCATCATCATCATCATCAACAGCAGCAACAATCTGCACCGCATAATCAAACTTCAGCCACGCGCCCAAGGACAATGAATGACCGTTCGGCCCCCGCACTCTGACAAAAATCACCTGTGCCACTCTCCGGCCATCAAATGTGACAGCTGAAACTGCATTTTGGGTGTTACAGCCCAAACTATGTGGAGCCGCCTGTCGCGAGAGTCAAACTCGTCCAACGCAACAATTTATTCCTCTGCGTCATGGCTGGCAATTGGCAAGACACCAATCTCTGCACCGGGTCGGTCCTGTGCCGGTTCTCGACACGTGAAAGATCAAACGAAATCACACATGCTGCGCGACATCAAGGGCACGATGCGTCGGCACGTGCGAACAACCGCATCGGGTTCCGTGCGCCGTGCTTGGTCCTCATGTGGTTGAAGTGCGCCTAGTGCGCGCCAAAGGCGCGGCCATGGCACTCATGGCAAACAATGAAGGGGCCCTGGGACACACAAATAAGCACACACACAAATGAAAGGATCTCCAATCTTTTTACATATTTTCTTGCTTTTTGTGTTCCCCCCCACTTCCGATATTTTCTAATATTTTCTGGGGAATCGACAATTAAGTGTGTCTGTGTGTTTCTTTCCCTCCTGAAGCAAAATTACCTACACTCCAATGCCCCACGTTCACGTGTCGTCACGTGCCACGCACCGATTCGACGAAACGCAGCTGGATGAATAGTTCCCTCCACTCGTCTGGGCGGCGCACCATCCGCTCATGCCACGCCTCAGTGCCCAATGGAGGGGATGGGATCACGTTGCTGACAACTGATAAATTCTGGTAGACAAGAACCACGTCAGCAGCGATCAACTTCGCTCACGGCAGCAGGAGGCGCCCCTGCTCATCCTGGAAGACAGCATGGTTTTCAAGGGGCGCGCGTCGGAACGCGCCAAGTGGGTACAATTTTCCAGCATGAGTTGGTTGATGTTGCAATCAACTGTCAGGTCATCGTTTTCAAACCGAAATCGCGAATCAAGGCGAGCATCATTCACAATCCTCCTCCTCCTCCTCCTCCTCCTCCTCCTCCTCCTCCTCCTCCCCCTTCTCCTCCTAGTCCTCCTCCTCCTCCTCCTCCTTCTCCTCCTCCTTTTGCTCTCTCTCTCTCTCTCTCTCTCTTTCTCTCTCCTCCGTATCCCCACTCTCCTCCTCCTTGCTTCCTCCACCAAGTGTCCCCTCGCCCCCCAGGGCCCCCGCCTCCGCAACGGCTGCAAGGACACACGCAATTCCATAGGTCGGCCGGGCCTGGCTTCAGCGTTCTGGCCACACTGGCGCTCCCGGGACGGCCCGGGGCGGCGGCGACTCGCCGCGGGCGTCTCCGACCGCGGTATGTGTAGGAACGAAGGGCGGCTCGTTCTCGGAACAGGCGCGTCCCTTGCATGGCAGGCCCGTGTGGTCGTCTTTTTTCAAGGAGGGGGGTCGTCCCGCGGTGGAAACAAAATGCGCGCGCGCACGGACTTGTGAGGAGGGCAAGTGGGGACGGCAGGAAGTCCTGCAGCATGGCTGGCGCACCCTGGGTCTACCCTGGCCAACTTGCTCCTTTTTCCTCCTCCTCCTCCTCCTCCTCCTCCTCCTCCTCCTGTTCCTCTCACGTTTGCTCGGAGGAGGAAGGGGAGGAGGAGGAGGAGGAGGAGGAGGAGAAATGGAGGAGGACAGGACAAGACATCCGCATAAGGTGGTCAACGTCAACACACCTAGACTGGTGCCTTGCGCGCTTCTGCACAATCCCCTGCGGTTTCGTTGTGCGACAGCCCTGCCTTCTCACTAGGGCCGGCAGGGGGCATGCCCCGAAGCTTCAAGGGGTGAGCTCCAAGGTAAGCCCGTAAGAGAGGCTCGCTACCTTGTGAGTACGACTCCCTGCGGGTCAGTGCGGGTGGAGCAGCTGCTGGCCCTTTCCGCGTGCCCTGGGACTGGGGACGCGCTGGGCGATCAGGGCTCTCAAGCTAGGGGGGAAGAGACGACGACACGACCACTCAAAAGAAGAACGGGAGGAGAATCAGGACGCCAATGCTTTCCGAACTTTTGCTGGGGGGGGGGCTAATTATCCTACTGGTTTTATGCTATCCTGTTCTCCCTCTCTCTCTCTCTCTCTCGGCTCACTTCTCTTCCAGAACGATATGGGCGACAATTGTCCCATGCATTGTCGTAAGTGTACCCTCATACCCGGCTGAAGTATCTTCCTGTTTCCCCTCGAAGTGTCGGTGGGGAAGAGACATCGCTGCGCAGGAAAATTGTGTACTCATCGGTCGCGGTATACGCTGTCCAACCGATCGAGGGTGCTCCCGAGCCGCCCACCGACCAGCAGCTGGCAGCCATCCTGGACCACGCCTGCTTCACGCTGGCCGAGGGATTTAGCACACTTTCGTGTCCGCGGGCGCCGAAATGCGCGAGACGGTCAGGCGCCGGTCAAGCGAGCGGTGGGATGCACCAGAAGCTAATCCAAGCACGAGGCGGAAGAGCACGAGACAAGACAAGCAGCTGCTGTTGGGCAAATTCTCCACCACCACTGCCATACGTAGGACAGGGGAGAAGGGATGGGGAGGTCCTGCTCCTTCTCCTCGCCTCCTCCTCCTCCTCCTCCTCCTCCTCCTCCTCCTCCTCCTCCTCCCCATCCCTCTCATACCTATGGTAGCGGTGGTGGAAAATTGGCCCATCAGCTGCGTATGAGTAGCGGATACCATCGGGTGGTAGAAGGCCTTGGCCAAGGCTTGAAGCACACAGTCTGCAGGGACGCCGCTCCCCTCAAGCCCGGCAGGATCCCAGCCCGCCCCCCTCGGACCCCAACGGTTCCAGCTGAGGCCAAGACGGACAGGAGTAGATACAAGTGTGACGGCCCACACTGGGCCCTTGCGTTGGTTACAGTCGTCTCGTATCATAAGGATGCGTGACAAGGATGCAAGGGCCTTGGACGCCCATTTCGAAGGTTTTTGAGCGGGGCGCGGCCAACGAAAGTGGCCAAGGATGGACCGAGGAGGCAAGGATGCAAGGGTACCCTTGGGATGGTTGCTCATCCTTGCTGTGTGGGTTCACTGTACTTCACCGCATTCTGGATTTTTGGACACGCGCTCGGGGCTCTAAGCACGTTGGGGGGGGGCTCCGAACAGCAAGCCGCGGTAGGACTTGCCATCGGAAAGAGATGCCCCTGCGAAGACATGGAAGCACGGCCAGGCAACGCTGTGCCTTGGCCTGCCTGGAGCGCGTGGCTGGCCGACCACCACCACTGGTGCAGAGGCGTCGCTGACCCATTCCACCCACCTCCCTTCCCCGCAACCCCTCTGCCATGCGTTCCCTGAGATCCGACGTCGCAACAGAAACTGGAGACAACGTCCCTGAGGTGCGGAGCTCTGGACCACATCTTTCCGGGTCACTCTTCGAGCCGGATCGATCTGCGAGGGTGTCGGGGCCCGAAACCTTTCGAAAAAGCCCGTTGCGAACAACTTGCAACGCCAGGATCTCGGGGGCCCCAGACCCCCGACGTCGCGATTCTGTCGTGACGTGAACCCCAGGAACCTGACCCCTTCCCAGGAACCGATTTTCATCCTGAGCCGTGTCTTGAAAGTCCCGAGGCCTGGCGATGGCCCCTGGAGGCCGAGAGTAGCAAAAAACATCCCGTCACGATTTCTGTCACGACGCGAGGGGGGGGACTCGGAGAGGACGTGGAGAGGACGAGGAGGGCGCGGACGCGGAGGAGGTTCCAAGGTCCGCCAAGGGAGCACATTACCCAGGACTTGCCGCCCACGGAACACATTGCCCAGGAGGAGGAGGAGGAGGAGGAGGAGGAGGAGGAAGAGGAGGAGGAGGAGAGGAGGAGGAGCAGGAGGAGGAGCAGGAGGAGGAGAGGAGGAGGAGGAGGAGGAGGAGGAGGAGGAGGAGGAGGAGGGGGCCTTCTGCGGCTCGGCGCGGCCCAGCAGGTGCGGCACGAAGCCCACGGGGCCGCTCTGCATCGCGAGGGCGCTGGCGGTCGCGGGGCACAGCCACGGGGGCGGGGCGCCCATCAGCAGAGGCAGCGCGCCTGTCGCCTCCCTCCTGCTCCTCCTCCTGCTCCTCCGCCTGCTCCTCCTCCTGCTCCTCCTCCCCATCCTTCTCCTCCTCCTCCTCCTCCTTCTCTCCTCCTCCTCCTCCTCCTCCTCCTCCTCCCTTTCCTCCTCCTCCTCCTCCTCCTCCTCCTCCTCCTCTCCTCCTCCCCCTCCCCCTCATCCCCCTCCACCTCCTCCTCCTCCTCCTCCTCCTCCTCCTCCTCCTCCTCCTCCTCCTCCTCTCCTCTCCTCCTCCTCCTCCTCCTCCTTCTCCTCCTCTCCTCCTCCTCCCCTCCTCTCGCTTCCTCTCTCTTCTTCTTCCTCCTCCTCCTCTCCTCCTCCTGCTCCTCTCCTGCTCCTGCTCCTGCTCTCCTCCTCCTCCTAAGCCCCTCCTCCTCCTCCTCCTCCTCCTCCTCCGCCTCCTCTTCCTCCTCTTCCTCCTCGCTCCTCCCTTTCCTCGCTCTCCTCGCTCTTCCTCCTCCTCCTCCTCCTCCTCCTCCTCCTCGCTCTTCCTCCTCCTCCTCCTACTCCTCCTCCTCCTGCTCCTCCTCCTCCTCCTGCTCCTGCTCCTGCTCCTGCTCCTGCTCCTGCTCCTGCTCCTGCTCCTGCTGCTGCTGCTGCTGCTGCTGCGCCTCCTCCTCCTCCTCCTCCTCCTCCTCCTCCTCCTCCGCCTTCTCCCGCCCTCTACCCGGCCTGCCGCGTCGGGCAGCGCCCACTCCTCCACGGGTGGCACCGCCGCCGACTGAGGCGCGGCGCAGCCCGCCGCCTCCTGCTGCGAAGGGGGGTCGTCGTCGTCGTCGTCGTCGTCGTCGTCGTCGTCGTCGTCGTCGTCGTCGTCGTCGGCGTCGTCGTCGTCGTCGTCGTCGTCGTCGTCGTCGTCGTCGTCTTGGTCGTGGTCGTGATCGTCGTCGTCGTCGTCGTCGTCTTTGCCGTGGTCGTGGTCGTGGTCGTGGTCATAATCGTCGTCGTCGTCGTTGTCGTCGTGTGCTCAGTTGTCGTCTCCGCCGTCGTCGTGCGGAGAGGGGGGAGTGAGGCGGCGGAAGGGGAGGGAGGCGGGCAGAGCAAAGAGAGCGAACAAGAATCGAGAAACACTTGAGCGACGGAAAGAAACGGGTCTTGCGCGCGGTGGCACAGCGACCCCCAGCGGTGGCGCACGCGAGCCGCCGGCGCCGCAAACCACTCTGGCCACGAGGACGCTCACGCGCGACCCTGCGCGGGCAACTTCCGCGCCAGTCGGTAAAGACGACCCGGCTTCATGTGGCGCGTGTGAGTGGCTCTGCCCTGTTGCTCGCTCCAGTGTATGCGTATCCGGACTCTGCCCCGGGGGCCTGCTCAGCTGCACGAGCAGACGGGGGGAAGCATGCTGTGGACTGCGGCAGCGGCAACAGTGGCGGCAACAGTGCCTGGGGCCTGGCCCGCCGCCCCTCCCCCCCGCGGGGGGGAAGGCCTCTGAGGACCCCGCCGCGGAGCACCACGGCCAGGTGCTCACCATGGGCCACCAGGGCAGGACCCGGCACGGCTTCCGCGCGGAGGTGCAGATCGGCGACTCGCAGGCGGGCCCTGGAGGACCAGGGGAGCACCATGGGCCACCAAGGAAGGGCCCGGCACAGCTTCGGCGCGGAGGTGCAGATCGGCGACTCAGAGTGGGGCCCTGGAGAACAGCGTCGACTGCCCGCCGAAGCCCGACGGTGGCCAGGCGAGCGGTAAGGGCCACCAGAGCAGGACCCCGGCCATCTTCGGCGCGGGGGTGCGCATCGGCAAATCGCAGGGGGTCCTTGCGCGGTGGGGCCCCGCGCAGGACCCCCACCCTCGTGCCTCTGGAGCGCGACGACGGCGGCGAGGGGATCATATGGGATCGGAGCGGCACCGCTAATCGTCCGCGGTCGAGGGCATTCAGGTGCAGCTCTGGGGAGACCAAAAGGTCCCGATACTTCTGCCCCCCCCCCCGACCTCTCCCAGGGTGCGTTCTGACCAAGGCGAATCCAGCGGTGGCGACGAGGCCTCCTGGGAGGCCCCAAAAGGGGAAACCGGCCGACGGGTCGAGGTGTGGGTGCCTTGTCCTCCTCGGAGGCTCATCGCGAAGCGGCGGCACACCAAGCGGAACCGACCGAGGACGAGCTCTGCGCGGACCCGGGCCAGCCAGCCCGCGGCGGGGAGCTCGGGCGTCGCAACCTCGACGGCCAGCAGGAGGCCCAAGACGTCGAGGACGCCGACCAGTCGCCGTCGTCGTCGTCGTCGTCGTCGTCGGCGGCGGCACGGCGCCGAGCAGCAGCGTCGCCGTCGCAGAGAGCACCGCTGCTGCACGCGCAGCATGGCAACAAACAGCACGTGCCCGACCCCGTCGAGCACCTCGCTCGACGCAAGGCGTTGCTTAGAAGGAACAAGCATAAACATAAGCTCTTGGCGCGCTGAGCGGATCTCTTGGATGTGCGCTGAGACCCCCTTCCCTGGCTGCGCGGAGCGTGCCAAGGGCGGCGCCAGAGGCGCCGCCGGCGGGGGCCCAGCGCGGATCCGAGAAACCCGCGCGGAGCTCCAAAAGCTTGTGTTTGTGTCGTCTCGTCTTCTTCTTCTTCTTCTTCTTCTTCTTCTTCGGCTATCTCGGGAAAGCGCAAACGGCATGAGCGATGCAAGCGTTCATGCTCATGCCGTTCTTTGTTCTTCTTCGAGTGCTGGAGGCGCGCCTCGGCAAGCACTGGGCCGGGCTGGGGGGCGTCGCCTGCGCTCCGAAGCTCCTCGGCGTCAACGCCTCGGCCCGAGGAAGGGCGCGCCCGAGGCCCTCGGGGCGGCGCCGTGCGGGCGCAGGGCGGCGGCGCCGTCCCCGGAGGGAGGCCTGGCCGCCGCCGGCCCGCCAGGGCCGCGAGGCCGAGCGGCGCGGCCCCAGCGCGGCGGGGCCGCGCAGCTCCTGAGGCCGCCTCGAGGCACGCCTCCGCCGCAGGTGCGCGGCCGCGGCCAGCTGCAGTCGGCCCGTGGCGCAAGGATGCGCGATGAGGATAGAAGGACCTCGGACGCCCAATTCGAAGCTGTTCGAGCCGGGCGCGGCCAAGGAAAGTGGGCAAGGATGAGCCGAGGAGGCAAGGGTGCAAGGGTACCCTTGGGAAGGATGACAATCCTACTTATCTCGGCGGCGAGAGAGGGGCGGCACTGAGAAGGAGAGGGCCTTCTCAGAAGGGTCGGAAGTCCCCTGGCCTTCTGAGAAGTTTCCTAAGCCTTTCCCGACGACTGACAACACTTTTCAGAAGGCGCAAGGGCTTCTGAGAAGTCCCGCCGCCTTCTGAGAAGGCCTTGTCCGTCTCACTTCCCCCCCGGGCGCGCCGCCGACTTTGGCTTTTGGGTCCGGCCGTTCGGGACGATCCGGGCACCCCTGGAACGCCCTCGGCGAGGCGCAGCTGCTGGCAAGCATCCCGAGGCTAGAAAACCGCCGAGAACCGCCGAAAGCGCCCGAGAATCTAGAACCTCGAACTTCAAACCCGAAGCTTCCCCCCCTCGCTCGCCGCCGATTGCTATGCGAGTAAGCCGTGTGCGTGGCGGGCGTGCGGTGATCATCGATCTGAGCGGCGCGGGCGCTGCAGCGGTCGTCGGCGCCACCCGGCGCCCGACGGCCCCCGGCGCCCCGCGTGGACTGGAGAGGAGGCGCGTGCAGCGCCTCTTCGGTACAGTCGGGGCGTTGACCTAAGGAACCCTAAATAAGGAACGAGGCCCATTTTTTCCATAAGTTGAACTTCGACTTCCTGTCGAAAACATAAGGAAAACCTGAGGCAATCTGTGAAACACTCAAGGAACGCGGAGCCCCTCCCCAACCAAAAGGGTTCCTTCTTCAGGGCCCCGACTGTACCCCCCGCCCGCCCTCCTGGGCAGCAGACGGCTGTGTGAGTCGGGGGCGCGCAAACACGGATCGGCAATCCATGGATTTGGCGCGCGGTCGCCGAAGAAGCCACGGATCGGGGGAGGTGCCCTCCCCAAGAATGCGGCCGGTGCCGCCTCGTTCGGCGGCGGAAATCCGCATCGTTCGGCGGCGGCGTGTGCAGCCCCTCTTCGGTGTCAGGTCGGGCGTGTCCTCCTATAGGCGGATTGTGGACGAACGACTAAAATGCAGTCAACGCATAATCAAAACATGCACCCAAAAGACTCAAAACATCGTCTACTGCTTTTGAATACTCCTCCTGTAGAGGGACATGCCTGACTTCACTTCAGTGCCCCCCGCCCGCCCTCCTGGGCGACAGACGGCTGTGTGAGGCTAGGTTCGCCAGCATGCCTCTAGCAGCAGAATCCTCGCTCGTCTTGCGACACTGCGACGCATGACTCCGAAGGTCAAGCACGCGGGCGGCTCGAACCAGGACAAAGAGGGCACGATAACGAAACGAGACAGGATGCGAGGAGGGGGGAGGGATGGAGGTGGAGTAGGCCGCTCAACACTCCTCGGTAGAGCTACCCAGGGCGGTCCTGGGCAGCAATACGCGTGAGGCCCGCGCCTCTTCGCTCGCCCTCCTCGTCCTCCCCTCCCTCGCGCCTCCCCCCCTTTGAGCAGGGACCGACCGTCCCGACATGCCTATAGGCCTACCACGACAAGTTCTTAGAACTCCCAAATGCCCTAATAACAGCAACAGCGTTCGTATAGCATAAACCGTATGTGCTGAAACAGGACAGTCTCAGCCAAACATCTTCTGATAACATCTCGTGCAGACCATGAAAAGGCTCTTAGAACATGGCCTGGTGGGCCTATAGGCACGCCAGGGCGCTTCGCCCCTGCTCGACCCCGTCCTTCCCGCCCGCCTCTCCTCGGAGGGCGGAGGGACGACCCAGACCTGCGACGCCCTGATGTTAGGACGGCGCCCCCAGGCCCTTTCCCCGGGCCGGTTATGTTGTTCCCATCCCACTTAAGGACCGCATCCCAGAAAGAATTTCGAGCACCCAGAAAAGTGTCGAAAGAGTATCGAGCGAGTGTCGAAAGAGTGTCGAAACAGTGTCGGGCGAATGTCTCCCAAGGCCCAACGACAGGTGAAAACCCTCGAGTTTCGGTATTTTTCTAATGCTCGAAATTATTTCTGGTGATCAAGGCTAAAGTAGGTTGGAACATCATAATCCCGGGGGCCGTTTTTTCATCTGGAATCGTTTTTTGACGGTCCCGGGGACTGGCGAGGGCCACCAGGGGCCGAAAATAGCGAAAAAACGCCCGTCTGGATTTCTTCACGACGCGATCATGTCTGGGAAGGGGGGGAGGAGGAGGTGGAGGAGGAGGAGGAGGAGGAGGAGGAGGAGGAGGAGGAGGGCCTGCCCCAGCTTGTGCGGCGGGGCCGCGCTCTTGACCTCGATCCACTTGCCGCGGATGCGGTGGCTCTGGTACTGCTCCAGCGCCATGGCGAGCGCCGACGCACCCTCCTGCTCTCGGGGGGGGGAGCAGGAGTGAAGGGGCCCTGGGACACAGAAAGAAATACACACAAATAAAAGGGTTCCCCAAGTTTTCCCATATTTTCTGGGGAATCGACGATTCATTGTGTCTGTGTGTTTTTCTCCTACTGGAGGAGGACGGGCCCCGTCCTCTGCTTCTGCAAGGCTCGCCCCACCTCCTCCCCCTTCCGAGGAGGAAGGGTGGGGGGGGCCCAGACCCCCTCGGGGAAGGAAGATCCCATGACGGGAGGTTTTCTGCTATCTTCGGCCTGTCATAAGCGTCATATCTAACGTCTTACCTCTCCCCCATCCGTTACCATTGCGTAGATCTCCTCTCTATTCGCACAATCGGATGCCGGACAAGGCAACGATCCCGAGAGAGTACGCGACGCATGGTATAGTACGGCATATAATGGCTTAGGAGAACACTGCCAAAACCGAGATCGTCACGTCGAGAACGCGACTCATTCCGACAACAAAGTCAGAGGGGACCAACAATGACACAAAACGGGGCGTGCAAATGGACGGAAAGCGGGAAGCGCAACATGAGATCAGCGCTGCAACGGGAACACGATTTCGAAGGACCGAAGCAGCGGACATGAAACCAGCGCTGCAGTGGGAGCACAATTTGGAAGGACTGGAAGCGCGGAACCTAAGCCAACGCTGCAGCAAGAGCACGATCTGGAAGAACCGAAACAATGAAATGAGGTCAACGCTGCAACGAGTACATGACGTGGAAGGACTGGGAATGGGAGGATTGAAGCCATCGCTGTAGCGGGAGCGGCATTCTGAAAGGACGGAAGACGTTCGTATTCGACGCACACACATGATTAATTCGGCGGCACCCTGTGCGTAAAGTCAATACTCGGAGGAAACCAGGCCACCTCACTGGCGTCCTCGGGGGAACGAGGATCATCATCTTCATATTGTGTAACTGTAGAGGGGGGAGGGCGATGAGAGGAGGGAGGGAGCATGAGTAAGTAGAAGGGGGAGTGTTGAGGAAGTTGGCGGGGGGGGGGGGGCGATGGGGAACGGACGGAGGATGGGAGGGAGGGCGGAGATGTCGGTGGGGCGGCGAGGGGAGGGGAGGGAGGGGAGGGAGGAGGAAGGGAGGGGGGCGAGCGAGGAGGACGTGGAGGGAGGGAGGGGGTGAGGGGGGCCGAGGCGAGAGGATCCCTAAAAGGCGTGCTCGCCCACGCCTGACTGCACACCGCACGCCCGCAGGCGGGCCTGCGTCCGTGCGCGCTCTCGGGGCGCGCACGCGCGCGCCGACGACGCCCTTCCTGCGCTGGGCCCCCTGCTCCTGGCCGGGGCAGAAGCATCCGCCGCCGTGCCCTTCGGCCTGGCAGTGGCGTGGCGCGGTGCATGCTGCCTGGCAGGGCCTCTGCGAGCTCCCCCGATTGATTCCCTGGAATCAAGGAGGAGGAGGAGGAGGAGGAGGAGGAGGAGGAGGAGGAGGAGGAGGAGGAGGAGGAGGAGGAGGAGGAGGAGGAGGAGGAGGAGGGGGAGGGGGAGGGGGAGGACCGCCCTCACCTCCCCCTTGTCGGAACCGCCTGCGTGCACCACGCCCGCTCCCCTTCCGAGGCTTCCCGGGCGCCCCGTCGCCACGCCCGCAGGCGGCCCCCCAGCGCCTGCGGGAGCCGAGCAGCCTGCGCTCCGGACCGCCCAAAGACAGGGCACGAGAGGGCCGTTCTGACTCGAAGAGGAGGCCCCCCAGAGGGAGGGCCCAGACAGCCCCAGTCCCTAACTGCTGTGCCTGTGTGGCGTGTCCGATGCGCGTTCCTCTCCCAAGCTTTCCGCAAAGGTGCCTCCAGGATGCGTAGGAAGGCATTAGAGGAGGCCCCAGGAAGGCCCAACAACTCCCCAAGACGGCGGACCCCAGAACGGCTCCAAGAGAGCCCAAGAGCGCCTCCCGGAGGGCCCGAGCAAAAGAGCGTGCAGCACCGTCGCCACCTTCTCTCCGGCCCTCCCTCTCGCACCTCCTCCGTTTCCGTTCGTCGTCGTCTTTCTCCTCCTCGTCCTCCTCGTCTTACGCATACTCCTCCTCCTCCCCCCCCTACGCTGTGACATGTTACGGTCTTCCCGTCGCTGGACTACCAGGCCGTTGCAAGTCACGACGATCTGGGCCCCAAGGACGGCAACAATCGCATGACGTGGCTTTCCCGAGCCAGGGGAAGGACGCGTCACGTAATACGGGACTCGAACACCCGAGGAGGAAACCCATCACTTCTGATATCCATGTGGGCGGAATCGCAGGTGTGACCACACGGAGTGCCGCGCTGGCACGGTGGCGGAACTTGCCACAGGCAACTGGACACGAAGCCGAACCCTCGCGAGCGGCTCGTGCTGGGGTCGATCATCACCACCGCGTCTGAGACGACGCCGTAGGCCTCGGAATGCGGTTACATGTTCCTCCTGCTCCTGGTGCTCTTCCTCCGACTCCTCCGCATCCCCCCTCCTTCGCCTGCTCCTTTCCCCCCCACACACACACCTCTTCCCCCCCCCCATCCTCCTCCTGGAGCCCCTGTCCGTTCTTCTAGCTCCTCGCTCCGCGGGTCCTGCTGCGCGCTTCCAACTCATCCTCCCATGCCCCGCGCTCCTCCTGCTCTCGTGCCCTCCGTCTCCTCCTCGTCCCGCTTGTCCTCCTATGGCAAGTGGGTTGTTCGTCCGCCTTCTCCTCCTCTTCTCGCTGCTGCGGCTACTGCTCGTCCACACACCTCAAGCACACTACCTCAGTGGAGACAAAGAACATACAAGCATAAAGAAGTGCACGTATATTAGAACCCAATATGCAACATCCAAACGATCCTGATTCGACACGCCTGCTCCTCCTTCTCTTACTCCTCCTCGTCCTCCTCCTCCTCCTTCTCCTGCTTGCCTCCTCTATTTGTTCTCCTCCCCGTCCATATCCTCCCTTCCACCTTGGTCTATTCCTGCTCCTCCCTCCTTCCTGCCTCAGTTTGCTCCTCTTCTCCCAGGCCGTCCTCGTCCCTCACTCGCTTCCTTTCTGCTCCTCCTCATCTCCTCCCTCTCTCTCAGGGGAAACAATGAGGAACCGATGATGCTACTTCGCTGACGTCTTCCAAGGTGCGTTCTGACTAGAATTTCGAGGAAAATCTAGCCGTGGGGACGAGGACCTCCCAGACAGGCAGAAATGAGGGGAGGGGAGAGGAGCGGTATCAGGACTATTTCCTCCTCTGACTCTCCTCCTTTTCAACCTCCCTCCCTCCCTCGTTCCCCCCTGCCCCCACCCTCCTCCTCCTCCTCCTCCTCCTCCTCCTCCTCCTCCTCCTCGTCCTGCTCGTCCTGCTCGTCCTCCTCCTCCTCCTCCTCCTCCTCCTCCTCCTCCTCCTCCTCCCTCTCCCACCCCTCCTCCTCCCCCGAACGCCCAGGACGACGCGCAATGCTGCCTCGAAGTGCTCCCGGAGCTCCGCTGCGGTGGCGTTCTGCGGCAGCCCCCCCACGAAGAGCTTGTTCGTGCCTGGGAAAAGCCCACTTCGGGAGGGAGTCAGGGGTCTCGTAAACAATGAAAGAAGTCCACTCGGATTTCCCGGACCGGCATTCCCCAAAAAGCTCCAAGAGCATCCCCAAGACAACCCCCAGAGGGTCAAACAATTGCTCCTTTCAGCTCAACAAAAAGTTGTCGAATGTTTTCCGTCGTCGCCGTCGTCGTCGTCGTCGTCGTTGTCGTTGTCGTTGTCGTTGTCATTGTCGTCGTCGTCGTCGTCGTCGTCGTTGTCGTCGTCGTCGTCGTCGTCGTCGTCCCCCTTCAGGGTCGGTGGCGCCGGCCGGAAGGCCTTCGCCATACAGGAGGTCCGCGCGGATTTCCTGCATCTGCTCTGGAACTCCCTGGCCTAGGCGTCGCTTGATGGGGGGAGATAAACGGGAGGGGATGAAGAATGTGCATGTTTTGGGCCCTAGAGGACACCTTTCGGATTCTCAACGGCTCCTCTAGGGGCCCTAAACTAGGACATAAACTTTTGGCGCTTCGCGCGGATTTCTTGGATCTGCGCTGGACCGGCGCCGCCAGGGAGCCCCAGCGCGGACCCAACAGATCCGCGCGGAGCACCACAAATGTAGGTTTATGGCGCTCTCCCTTCTTCATCGGCGGTGGACAAACCTTCCCTTAGTAGACCTCCCCTTAGCGAAAACGGCCTGGGACCGAAACCGACGGACCTGGACCCGCAAACATGACGGCCGCGACGCCCTCTCGCGAAGCGAAAACGGCCGATTTCTTAATCGACGTGTCAGGGTAGGAGGTCTGTCCACCCGCGATAAACGGCCCCTTCTCTGAAGCCCTCGCTGCCCCCGATTCATCGCCCCCCTGCGACGCGGTGCCCAACTGGCGGCGCCTTTGGCGCCGCCAGGGCGTCAGCGCCGTCGGCCCCGACCACAGGGTGGGCTCTTCGTCCCAGATCGTCCGTCGACGGTCCTTGGGCCCGAGACTGACCTCCACGGGCAGGAGGAAGCGACAGGACAATACTGTTGCCGGTTCCGGTGTGCCGTTTCTGCTGCCAATTCTGGCGCCGTTTTGGTTGTTGTTGTTGTTGTTGCTGTTGTTGTTGTTGTTGTTGTTGTTGTTGTTGTTGTTGTTGTTGCCGGTTCCATCGCTGTTTTTTGTTGCCAATCCCGGTTCCAATTTCAACTACGGAGCCGTCACCAGTTGCCGTTTTTCTTCGCCGCTTCCTTCTGCAAGGGACGCTTTTCCAAACGGCCCTACCGTTCCGGGGCCCACTCGGGGCAGCCGGCCGTGGAGGAAAAACAAAAAAAAAAAAAACTGCGGAGCCGGGCAGTTTTGGAGGTCGGCGCGGGTGCTCCCCGGCTCGGTGGCGGACCCCCTCGGGCGGCGCCTTCGACGCCGCCCTTGGCGCGCTCCGCGCGCACACGTGAGGGGGGAGGGGTCCAGTACGCCAGGCCTCCTACTTACCGTCGCTCGGACGTCCATTTCCCGTGCATTTGTCGCTTTCGTGCGTGTTTTTGTTCGCTCGATGGTCTTCGCCGAAGGAAACACGCCTAATTGGGGTCCGAGAGGATGGGGTCGGAGGATCGCGCTGCATCGCCGATGCATCGCCGATGCGGCTCGATGTGGGGCCCCGTTTTCTCCGCGCTGGCGTCGCCGAAGCTCCGCCGACGTCGCCGACGCCTCGCCGATGTATCGGCGATGCATCGCCGGTGCGGCGTGATCCTCAGACCCCATCTCATCGGACCCCATCTCTGGGAGACCTCTCGAAGTGCCCTCCCACGAATACGCGCGGACCTCCCAGAGTTCGTGCTTCTGCGATATTCCACCGCCCGACCTACAGAAGCTGGCGGCGCGCACCAGAAGGGGGTACGGGGAGGGGGGAAGGCTTCTTCGAAGGAGACTCCTTCTTGGAAGGCGCGGGCCCTCAATGGGCCTGTTTTTGTTACGTGTTGCTGGTTTCTTGCCAAATCCGACGCCGTTTTTGTTGCCGGTTCCGTCGCCGTTGTTCCCCCGGTCCTGTTGCCGTTGTTTCCAATCTCTGAACTGTTTTCGGTTGCCATTTCTGGTCGCCGTTGTTTTGCAGCTCCCATGTTCAAGAGACACTTTTTCCGGAAACGGTGAAAACACGGCCGAGCCGCTTCCAGGGCTCACTAAGCGCGGCGCCTCATCAGAAGCAACCTCCTTCCAAGAAGCCTTCCCCCCTCTCCCTGTACCCCTTTGCGCACCGTCAGAAAATGGTGGGTGGGTGGTGCGAGTCCGTTCGCGCATAGCTTTAGGTCGGACCTGTCCCCCTGCAGGCGGATTCTGGACGAAAAACCAATGATACCCCCAAAAAACTCCAAACAAAAATCCAAAATGATCAAAAAGTCGTCCCCCTATTATTTTTGGACGATTTGTGGATAATTATTCCTCCTGTGGAAGGACCGGCCCGACTCAAGTTAAAACGACGCGAAGATCGGGACAAAATCGGATCGGGATAACTCGAAATCTCTGAGAGTCGGCGGGCTTCGAGGATGTATTGGGCGCTGCGGCCGCTCCAGAGCGTTCCGGAACGCTCTGAGAGCGCTCCGGAACGCTCTGGAGCGATTTACCCCGATCCTAGCCCTGTTTTACAACTATAGCTGGCTGGTGCTCCTGGCGCCCAGGCCGCCCGTGCATCGAGGACGGCGCACGGCGGCGGGGCCTGAAGGCTGGCTGCGCGCGGCCGGCGCGCCGGGGCTCCCCCGCGGCCACGGAGGCTCGCAGGGAGCTCTCGCGCGAGCTCCCGCCGGAGTCGGCGTGGACGCGTCCCCCTTCCGGGGTTCGCTCGGAGTCCATCTCTGGAAGCAGACCGAGTCCGGGCATCTAGATACTAGAGGCTAGCGCTTCTGATGATTTCCTTTCGATGGTTGAGCCAAACAGCTCTATAGCTCATCTGCAGGCAGCTCGAGTTATCTCAAGAAAACATCATAATATTTAAAAACATTAGCGTGATGCTGCACTGCTGCGCAGTGGGAGAGATCCGTGCAGGCATCCGTACCGGTTAGTGTTTTTATGCCCTATGGCTCGCGCCGCGGAATCCATGCGCAAATCCACGCCCGGGATGGAAACATCCATACAGAACTAATCCACTCAGAATCCATACTGCATCATCCCGGTCATATCCAGTCCTATTGGTTTAGGTTGCCCCCATCGTATTTGAGGACCAAAACCCAAAGTAATTTCGAGCTCCCAGAAAAGTGTCGAAACAGTGTCGAACGAGTATTGCCTCCCAGAGCCCGACACGTGAAAACTCTCCAGTTTCAGTACTTTCTTTGTGCTCGAAATGATTTCTGGTGGTCAAAGCTACAGTAGGTTGGAACATCATAACAATAGGACCTAGCCCCGCTCGACTCCCCCCCCTCCCGTCGAGGCCCGCCTGGACTGCCCCTGGAGGCTGCAGCCACCCCCACTGCCCCCCGGCGCCGCTTCGCAACCCGAAGGTCCGTTACTGGGCCCAGGGGACCTCAGAGACGGATCCTCGGGGCTTCCTAAAACGGGGGTTTAGCTCAACGGGGGCTTAGGCTTTTTCAGACCTCAACGGCGTTCCCCGTGCCTCCGTCTGCTGTGCCCCCGTCTCTGGCGCCCTGAGATCCGCGACGAAAAAACACGCCGGGGGACGAGGCCGGGACATCTGGGGGCCGCGGGCTGTCAAAGTAATCTCTGTGGATGTATGGGTGCCTTCCAGCATGGTTTGTTCAAGCGCCCCGGATCCAACCCGCGCCGAATTCACTCCCAACGGTGCCTGGAACGGCACGCTTCACGTCCACTGGACGCCCGCCGACGACGTGCTGCGTGCGCAGCGCCGCCATGGTTGCCGATGGAGGGGAGGAGCAGGAGGAGCAGGAGAAGAAAGAGACGGCAGATGAGCAGGGAGCTAGGAAGCGAGGAGGAGCAGGAGGAGGAGGAGGAGCAGGAGGAGCAGTTGGAGCAGCAAGAGAGAGATGACGAAGAGACGAGAAGCAAGACGAGGATGGATTAAGGGAAGCAGGAGGCAGCCAGCGGCAGCGTGATATCCGCAGACATGCGATGCCTGGATTTTCTCTAGGCTGGGTCTCCGAAGCCCCGACCCCATCCTCAAGAAAGCCCGTCTTGCATCCCGAACCGCTTGTTGAACCTCCGCGGGGCCACCCGACGGGGGCCGAAAGCGGGAAAAAGCAATGCTTGCCCTGAGTTGTTTCACGAAGCGAGCATGTCTGGCCATTTTCTTGCGCGATAACAGGGGGAAGGGGGGAGGAGGAGGAGGAGGAGGAGGAGGAGGAGGAGGAGGAGGAGGAGGAGGAGGAGGAGGAGGAGGAGGAGGGGAGGAGGAGGAGGGAGAGGGGGGGAGGGGGGGGGGAGGGGGAGGGGGAGGGGGAGGGGAGGGGGGGAGGAGGAGGAGGAGGAGGAGGAGGAGGAGGAGGAGGAGAGAGGAGGAGGAGGAGGAGGAGGAGGGAGGAGGAGATGGAGGAGGAGGAGGAGGAGGAGGAGGAGGAGGAGGAGGAGGAGGGAGGAGGAGGGGGGGAGGAGGAGAAGGAGGAGGAGCATGAGGAGGAAGAGGAGGAGGAGGAGAGGGGAGGAGGAGGAGGAGGAGGAGGGAGGAGGAGGAGGAGGAGGAGGGGGGAGGGGAGGAGGAGGACGAGGAGGCGGAGAGAGGAGGAGGAGGAGGAGGAGGAGGAGGTGGATGAGACGGGGGAGGAGAGGAGGAGGAGGAGGGAGGCGGAGGGAGGAGGAGGAGGAGGCGGAGGAGAAGGACGAGGGAGGAGGAGGAGGAGGAGGAGGAGGAGAGGAGAGGGGAAAAAGGAGGAGTCTCGTGGAGGGCGGGGCGGCGCCGAGGCGTCCGCGTAGGTCACGTACCCGAAGCCCCTGGAGCGGCCGTCTGGCCACTGCAGCACCACGGCGTCCGCCACGGCGCCGAACCGCGAAAAGTACCCCCTCAGGTCCTGCGGGGGAGAGCCCAGTGCCTAGGCAACGACCCCTGGCCCACGACGGCCCCTGCTTCTCCTCCTCCTCCTCCTCCTCCTCCTCCTCCTCCTCCTCCTCATATTCCTCCTGCTTCTCCTCCTCCTTTTCCTCCTCCTCCTCCTCCTTTTCCTCCTCCTCCTCCTCCTCCTCCTCCTCCTTCTCCTCCTTGTCCTCCCTGTCCTCCCTCCTACGCGAGGAGTGCCCTCTCATGTCCTTCAGGGGGAGCCCGGTGCCCACTAGTTAGGGCTCGAATACCTCAATACCTCGGGGCCGGATGCTTCAATCAATCGTCACCTGGGCACCCGAGACTATTGAGGGCCCACCCCAAGATCGTTCATTGGTCACCCTGGAACCCTTGAGGTACTCAGAAGTATTTTTGAGATGCCCAGGCAATGCCCCCTGAGAGCCTGGCGTGGCAATGTTTGCACATCGGGCGTTTTTGCCAGGTTTCGGGCCACCCGGGACCCTCGCAGATCGATCCGGCTCGGCAAATTATGCAGAACAAGGGACGTCCGGGGTTCCGGTGGCGATTTTCTACGATGTTAGAAGTTTTTCGCAACGTCGGATCTCAGGGCCAGTCCGATGACCAGGCATCACTAGGACGATGCCTAGGCACATGCTGCGTCCAGCTGCGGCCCGCGACGTCCGTGGGCGCAGCCCTCGAAGCATGCGTGGGCATATCCGTGCGGACGCCTAGGCATCAGCAGTGCCATGCCTAGGGCCACGCCCAGGCATCCTGCGCGCGATGCTATGATGATACGAGGCTGGCACCCCGATCCCCGATCAGTCGTTTCCCTTCCGTTTTGCCATGGCTTCCACACACTCCTTCTACAGTGTGGGGGGGGGTCAGGGTAGTGCTTGGGAGGAGAGCGAGCGGACCGACCCGAAGGAAGAGAGCAAAAGCAGCGAACGGCTTCTCGCTGGCTCTCCCATGGCTCGCAGCGGCGCCTCCCGAGACGGCGGGCGCCAAAACTGCACGAGCGCCTGCGCTGCAGGCCTGCGTGCCGCCACGCTGGGCCCCGGCGAGGGAGAAGCAGGCCAACGACGACGAACGCGCAAGCGGGAGGCCTGGCCCCGGCGGGCATGGACAGGGGCTGGGCGAAGGCGGCAGGTTGCCTGGGTGCTGCCTGCCTGATCTGCTCCGCAAAGAGCACGAGTTCGGAGCCGACGAACATCGAGACCCTCCTCGCCTGAGGCCTTGGGGGGGAAGAAGAGGATGAGCAAGAAAGAGGAGGAAGGGGGAGCAGCTGCAAGCCGGCGGGCCTGGTAAGGGGCAGGGAAAGGGCCACGCGCCAGGAGGCCACGGACACTACGGCGGCGGCCCGACCAGGCGGCGCAGGTGGAGGAAGTACTGGAAGGGATGGTGGTTGCCGGGCTCGTCGTGCTGGGCGTGGGGCTGGGCGTGGAGCGAGGCGAAAGGGCTGGGCGTGGAACTGGGCGAAGGGGCTGGGCGTGGGGAAAGGCGTCCAGAAGGGGGGAGTGCCTGACCGAACCCAGCAAGCAGCGGCATGGCGGGGAGCCCCCCGCGGGATCCAGCCACCGCCCCGCCGACAGGAAGGGGCTGCAGGGGCGCGACGCCCCTGCAGGGGCGCGTGGGGGTGCTGCGCGCTGCTCAGCAAGGGCGACGGGCGTGGGCGGGAGGGAGTTCTCCTCCTCCTCCTCCTCCTCCTCCTCCTCCTCCTGCTCCTCCTCCTCCTCCTCCTCCTCCTCCTCCTCCAGCTCCAGCTCCAGCTCCAGCTCCAGTTCCTCCTCCTCCTTTTCCTCCTCATCCTCTTCCTCCTCTTCCTCATGCTCCTCCTCCTCCTCCTCCTCCTCCTCCTCCTCCTCCTCCTCCTCCTCCATAAGCATCGCCCAAGGCGCCTCACACAGCGTCCGCCACGGAGGCCGCCGTGGCCGTGGCCCAGCGGGCTGGGCGGGTGGGCGCCGGCCACCCGCGTGTAAGCGGCCTCCTCCTCCTCTAGCCTGCTAGGGTCAGCCCCGGTTCTTGGCTTGCGGGCCCCTCAGATCCGCCCTGGAAAACGCGTGCCTCTCCTGCGGTGCAGTAGCTGTCTGAACAGCCGAAGCACATTGTCCAGCTCCGTCCGATGCACCCTGGCATAGGCTTGCCAGACCTCATCTGTGTAGTCTCAGACGGTCGTTAAAAAAGCACCCGCCTCGTAGCTCCTTTGGTCCATCATCAAGATTGAACTTTGCGGACTGCACCTGTTGATACCACTCTGGCGCAAATCCTGACGGCCACCTCGACCTTGCGCTTACCGCACCATTCCATTCCAATTTCGTGATCCTCGACTGCTTCTTCTCTGAGGTCCCAGAGATATATGGTGCTCCAGGTTGACAAGTCCTGTAGAAATTAGCGCCTGACTCTGGTTGGGTCAGGCGGGGCTGCAGGCAGTGACCCTAGTGGTGGCCTGTCCATGTCAGAAGGCTCACCCCTACTCGAGTCCTCCAGCACGCTTTGTAAAAGAGTGGGCCTACGGTCCTTGCGTGCAACCGCAACCCTGGCTGCTGCGATGATCTTCACATATCTTCACGACCCATGCCCCGTCTGGATCAAGATGTGGATCGTCCTTGGATCCTGCTTCAACCTGTTCTGCTGGGGGCCCAGCTGGTGTATTGGAGCAGGCTTAGCAGTAGAACGAGCACTGCCGCTGCCGCTGCCTTCCACAACACCCAGGGAGGATGCCGCTTATTCTGGTCATTCATGTTTGCGGGGGCGCTTTGCTGCCAATCGTTGCCGCACCTCCACTACTTACTGCCGTATAACCTGGATGTTACCCGCCGTGGGGCCGATGACGTCGACGATGCTTTGTTGCACTTCCTTCCCAATCTGCACTCTGAGCTTGTCCTACTTTTTCGGTTATGAGTCTTCCACTTCCAGGCCTGAGAAGTCCACGATGTCGCCAGCAATGTTCTCGACTGCTTCACTGCTATTACGTATCTCCGAGCAGCTGCGACAGGTTGATACTCTTGGTGCCTTTGGGCGAGGAGTCTCCCGAGCTTCCTTGCACTCAGCCAACCACTGCGCTGCCTCACCCTCCTGCGCGACATAGCTTTCGAGGTGTGGGTGCGCCCTGCGGCGCGCAATAGCCTTGGCCGAGTTGACGGTCTCCAGCAACTGTTTTTGCGGCTGCGGGGCGAGGATCTGAACGACAAGGTTCTCCAGGGCCTTGAGTTCAGTCGCCCCCTGGTCACCCAACCTCCCCCTGAGCTGCTCCGACACGTCCGACATGGGAATGGTTGATGCATTCTGCGCTGGAGCCGCACTGGGGGGTGGAGTGGATATCTTGGGTGGAGTGCCCCACCCTGGTACATCACTGCATTGCCTGTTCCCTGCCCGGCGTCTGGGTCGATCTGCCACCGCCTGCACCTTATCCTTGATTGAGCCCAGACACCTCGGGTTGGCGCATTTATCCAAGGCGTCTCCTGTGGCACCAGGGTTGCATTGCAGCGGCCCTCGTTTTCCGATTCTACATGTACCTGCACGCTGAGCAAGTGAGAAAATCTTTAGCATTCTTGCCCATGGGCTCCGACAGGCGCTCACACAGCGACGAGAGCGCTCTCAGCACAGGAATTTACGCTAGCAGAGCCTCCGAGCAGGGCGCAAATGTGAGCATCATGTGAAACAGGCCTCAGAGATTTCTGGCAGGGGCGCGCCTCACCCCTTACCAGACCCAAATCGCTGAGCCTCATTGCTCAGGACTTGAGCAAAAATGGCTACGGGCTCGTTATCCTCCTCTTCCTCCTCCTCCACCTCCTCATCATCATCCTCCTTCTCCTTCTCCTCGTTCTCCTTCTCCTCGTTCTCCTCCCTCCCCCCTTCTCCTGCGTAGTCGTGGTGCTGGGAAGGCCACCGATGAAGATCTTCCGGGGGTGGCAGTGGTCCTCCAGGGCGGCGCCAAGGGCGGCGAAGCGGAGTCGGGGCAACGATGAGGTGGCTGAGACCGGCCCAAACCGCTTTGCGATTGTATACGGGGGGGGGGTTAGGGGGACGAGTTGAGGAGGAGGATGAGGAGGAGACGCATAAAGAGGAGGGCGACGATGACAGCGCACACCTACGGAGCCAGCGTCAGGACCCCCCACGCACGCAGGACTGGAGGAGGAACATGAGGCGGAGGAGCAAAGAAGGAAGACCATCATCAGAAGGAAGATGCTTGTTGGTTTCAGCGGCGGTCAGCCACTCATTACGCGAGAGACAGGAGACGATGAGGTAGTAGAAAACGGGCAGACGGAGGAGACAACCGGGGGAGAAAGGGGGATAGGAGGAATATGGGAAGCAGGTTGAGGGTAGGAGGAAGAGAAGGAGGGCCCTGATGGGGAGAAAAAGAGGAGCGGGAGGAGGAGAAGCAAGTAAGAGCTGCGAGGAGGGCAGGAGGAAGAGGACCAGGATTACCCCTCCCCCCAGCCACAAACGCAAGCAATCATCTACCAGTCGTATACCTGCGGTGATCCAGGCACGGGACTGGCGCGCGTCCAAACACAAGCTGACACACCGGCAACAACGGGAAGGAGGAGGAGGATCCGCAAGAGGAGAGGCAGGAGGAGCTCCTGGTAGCGAGGAGGATGGACGGGCGGAGGAGCGCGAGAAAGAGAGGGAGAGAGAGAGAGAGAGAGAGAGGGAGAGGGGAGCAGGATGAGGGGGAGGACGAGGCCGCCGATGAATGCAGCGCTCCTCGTGCGTGGCGCTGTCGGCCACCGCCGCTCGCCGCTGGCGGCCCTCGCCGCCGCTGTGGGCGTCCCTCCTCTCCCGGTCCGCGCCCGGCCTGCGACGGCGACGGCGACGACGCCGACGACGACGAAACCGACCACGACGCCTCCTCATCCTCTCGATGCTGCGCTGCTCCTGGTTTGCCTATGGGTCCTCCCCTGCCTCCTCCTGATCTCAGAGAGAGCGCCTTTCACGGGCGCTTGCCTTGGGAACATTCGGCGGCGCGTTTCGAACTGGGGGGGCGCCCCCCCCCCAACACTCAGCGCCGTCGATCAGAACCAGGGGGACTCCCCTTCCCCCTAACCCCCTCCCCTCTCGAACCCCCCCCCTCTCCCAAGGGGCGGGGGGGTCCAAAACCCGCCCCCCCTCCCCTGGCGCCGGCGCCAGCGCTGGCGGCCGCCGTATACCGCCAACGCAGCGACGATGACCAGAGAGAGCCCAGGAGGGGAGGGGGGGTTCAAACCCCTCCCCCTCCCCAACCCCCGCGCCAGCGCCGGCGCCGGC
>CAUYUJ010000292.1:634647-662579 GCA_963575745.1 Prorocentrum cordatum
CTCGCGCCGCCCCGCGCGCCCCGGGCGCCCTCGTGGCGCGCGGCGTCCCTCCTGTCCTGCCCAGGCGCCATGCGCTCCGCCTTCGAGAGGGCCTCCGCGGCAGCCCCGCAATGCTTGGAGGCCACGCCTAATGCGAGGGCCTCGGGTCTGAGCCGAACGGCTGCCGGGCACGACATGCCCACAGCACGCGCGGCGCACACACACACAGGCACACACGCGACACACGCGCGACACACGCGCGACACACACACACACAGACACACACACACACAAACACACACACACACACGGCACACACACACGTACGCGATACACACATACGCGATACACACACGACGCACACACACACACACGCACGACACACGCACACATACACACACGACACACACACACACACGAACCCACGCACGCACGCACGCATACACGCACGACCCACACACACACGAACCCACGCACGCACGCACGCACACACACACACACACGCACACGACACACGCAAACAGACACACACGCGCACACACAAACGCACACACACACACCACACACCACACCACACACATACACGCGACACCCACGCAACACACAAAGACACACAATAAACACACACACACACACCAACAACAACAACAACAACAACAACAACAACAACAACAACAACAACAACAACAACAACAACAACAACAACAACAACAACAACAACAACAACAACACAACACACACACACACGCACACACACACACACACACACGCACGCACACACACACACTGACACACATACACGTGGACACCTACACACGCACACACACACACACACTTGTTTGGCGTCGCGGCCACGAGTGCGGCGGCGCGGCGCAGGTCACGTTGAGAGTGAGCGCGCGGGCTGGCCCAGCTCACGCAGCGGGGAGAAGCTGGATCCACCCACGGGGCATCGTCATCATCACTCGCGGGGCGGGGCAGCCGCGAGGGTACAGTCAAAACGTTTATTAAGGACGGGTGGTGAGGACGCAAGACCCTTGGAGGCCGAAGTTGGATTTTTGGGGCGGGGGGCGGCCAGTGAAAACGGCGAAGGACGGGCCGCAGAGGCAAGGACTCAAGGGTACCCAAGATGAAGGCATGCGTCCTTACTACGCGCGCTGCCTGTAAGGGACGAGGGGGAAGAGGGGAACCTGGGGAAAAGAGGACATGGAGGAGCAGCGCGGCGGAAAACAGGCCGAAGCGCCAAGCGAGGCTCAGCAGGACTGCGGCCACAGCCACCGTTCAGGAAAGAGGGCAGCACGCGGAAGCCTGAGCCGACCAGGGAGCACCCAGGGGGCAGCAGCAAGGCGGACAGGCAGCGCCCAAGCGAGGAGGGGTAAGGCAACGGCGCAAGGGACACGCGCACGGACGCAAACACAAACATACACAAACACACACGCAAACACACACACAGGCAGACACAAGCACACAGAAGCACGCACACAAGCACTTTTACACTTTCTTGGGGCAGTCGCGGCCTCGCACCCGGCGACGAGGCGAAGCAAACACACGCACACACACAAACACACAAACACAAATATACACACACTTACCCTTTTCTTGGGGGCGGTCGCGGCCTCGCACGCGGCGGCGAGGCGAAGCAACCACAAGCACGCGCACACACGCAAACACACACACACATACACACACACACACACACACACACACACACACACACGCCAACACTCGACTGGCGTCGGGCATGCTTCAAATGCCGGTCGGTCGTGTGGCCCGTCTTCTGCCGCGTACCAGTGGTTGCATCATGTGATGTGCTTGCATGTGCGCTGTCCGTACTTCGTAGCAGCGAGGCTACGTGTACGACTGGCGAATACACGATCTTACCGAGATTGAGGGTTGGAACTCTCCAGATTGGATTCCAATCTCTCGCCGCACGACTCGCAATCGATCCACTATCAATTTGTCAAGTACAATATGGTTTTCATGTGGTTCAATTAGTCTACGTTGGGCGTGCTGAATCAATAACTCACGCAGGATGCTCAACTTCCCAACCTGTATCTACGCGTGCCTTACATTCGATTGCCATTGTTGTTCACAATTGTTTCAAATTGGGCCTGGACACTTGGTTCAACCTGTTTGATACGTTCGACACAGATACTACGCACGTTCGGTTTACATCCAAGTCAGTCAGGACACAGTCAAGACAGCACCAACATGCCATCTGAGCATCATCGGAATACCATCAACAAATAATCGGGGCACTGCCAAGAAACTGTAGAGGCACCACCACCACCACTGGGACACAACCAACAAGCCATCCAGATACCACCAGGGCACAATCAACACAACATTGGAGCACAATCGACAGACTGTGAGGAAGCAATCGGGGCCCTATCGGAATACCACCGACAAACCATCGAGGGCACGCCGACGCCAAAGCATGAGGACACGCCAAACGCCGAACGAGGACGCCCGCCCGGCGGCGGAGTTGGAATCCTGAGCGCGGCCGCCAGCGCCACGATATCACGCGCACGACTACGCACCCCCGACCCGTCACGCACGACACGCAAGCGAAGCCCGAAACTGGATCCTCCGATATGAGAGGCAGGAGCTGCATAAACATAAACTTTGGGAGGTCTGCGATGATTCTGGGATCCCCTCCCTGTCGCGCGGAGCGCGCCAGGGGCGGCGCTGGAGGCGCCGCCGGGGGGCCCAGCGCCGATCCAAGAATCCGCGGGAGCTCCAGGAAAATATGTGTATGCCTTTGTCTGCTCTTCGAGATCACAGGGTTTGCCACCCCTACATCCATGAGCACCGTCTAACTGGCCCCCATCCCTATGGGCGTGGCCTGGGCCCACTGGCCAGTTTGCCTCCGTAGTTGGGGATATGGGCTGTTCCCGTCCGGTCTCGAGAGGTGTATACCCAACTGGGGTGCTGATATTGTAGGGTTCTGGACAGGGATGGGGACGGGGACAGGGGTCGGTTATTCGATGCTGACTCCCCAGATCCCCGACGTCATGATTGTTTCATTGCGTCGACCCCTGGAGGTCTCGACCCATTCCCCTGGACCGTTTTTTTCTCCTGAGTCGTTGTTTGACGGTCCCGAGGGCCCAAAAAGGCCCTCGGAGGCCGGAAATAGCAAAACACCTCCCGTCATGATTTTTTCATTGCCCGAAGGGGTTGGGGTCCAATGGCTCTGGGCAAGTCGTTGGCCACTAGAATCCGGCCCTCGGAAGCGCCGGCTCCTTGCACTACACTCGAGGCCAGTCTTCAAGAAACCTTCCACAAGAAACCCAGCCCTGAGACCCCAGGACGCCCATCGATTTTTGGCGCAGGAACGTCTCACGCTTTCCATGTCAACACCATCGAAACCCAAGAAACCCAGGGCGCCCTGGAGGCAAGCAGGTTGTTTCTTGGCATGGGCCCCCGACTGTAGTCCAGCCGCCCTCTGGGGCGCCGGTGGCTGCGGTGCCGGCTCCTGACCAATAGGTCCTGCCGTGCAGGAGTGGTGCTCCCAAACCCAACTGGAGGTCTGGACCCCTCAGGGCCCCCCAGGATTCCCCAGGATTCCCCAGGAGGAGGAGGAGGAGGAGGAGGAGGAGGACGAGGAGGAGGAGGAGGAGGAGGAGGAGGAGGAGGAGGAGAGGGGCGAGGAGGAGGAGGAGGAGGATTCCCCAAGATCCTTATATATTCCCAAGGACTCCTGGGAGGGCGTCACGAAGCCTCCAAAAGCCGGGGACTTCCGAAAACGGCACCTCGCCCATGAGCTGGTGGCGACACGCGATGCGCACAGTCTGCTTCGACCTGTCGGTAGTGCGAGGGCCACTTGTCAGACATTTGCAATGGCCTGAAACTGCAATGTGCCACGCACTCGACAGATTTGAAATGAGGGGCCCATCAAAACGGATGTCTCATATGTCTGGCGATTCGACGGGCGTCCCGAATATCACCTGGACTGTCCTGGGGGCTCTTCCATTTGAAGACTATGCCCGCAGAAACCTTAGATACGCTCCTCAGGGATGCATACCCGATCTCGCCAGCCATGGCATCAACAATGCGTGACTATTTTTGCTACACCGTGAGGCTTGAGTCGCGTGCGCTATGTGCGCGCTGTTTGGGCATCGAAAGATGTGCACAGGGTACCCTCTACTCAAACAGCTAGCATGCTGAAATAGTGCAGGCGGCGATGACCTTATTGTACTGTTCTGTCGAGTCGCCCTGTATACAATGACGCTTTGAAATAGGCTGTGTACGTCAAAAAATAAACCAGAGCAGGTTGATTCGACTAATCATGCACCTGTACATGTGATTGCTCGGATGACCCGCACATCTACCAAGGCCATCACCAGGGCTTTCTCCTGGAAGCGCGCACATGCGCAAGCCGATTACGATCTCGAGTGATACAATGCGCGCGACTAGGCAAACCGCTCTGAGCATGAGCATGCCTTCGCGCCCGAAGACTGAAAGTGAAGACTGGGGGCCGTATGCGAAGGCTCCAGCCTGCTCGAATTGTGCGCGTGAGCATGGATGGTATCGCACACTCGGATAAACTCAATCTGCTCGCCCCGAGCTGCTTCCGGAGGGGCCGAGCACGACCGCAGCACCGACCTCCGCCCATGTCGTTCCGCAGGCGGGGCAGGAGGAGCTGTACAAATGCCGTGGGCGTGCAGTCTGCCTGTACGGCAGGCAGCTCTGAGCTCGTCGCTGCGGGCCTGGACAGGCACGCTGCAGCACGGCCTCCTCGTAGACGGTGACGGGCACTGCAGCTACCGAGCTGCAAGAGATCATGGCGGCAACTGTTGCTGGACTGGGTCAGCAACGTGCAGGGGGGAAGGGGGGGAGGAGTAGCGGGTACGTATTTGGGAGGCAGGGGGAAGGAAAGAGAAGGGTGGGGGACCGACGACCCAGAACACGCTTATGTTGCATTGTCGGGGGACCTTGCCTGTCCCGTCGCGCCGCTGTAGGCGCCGAATCCATGTCGACTCCGTGTCGGACTCGCCGACTCCTCGCCGAATCCACGCCAAACCCGTGCCGAGTCCACATCGAACCCGCGTCGGGCACGAGAAAAGACAACAATATTGGGCACAGACGAGGTCTCCCGAACGTGCTACGTGAAGACGCGTGTTGACGCTCACGTGTGCTTGTCCACTGGCGGCCTTCAGTAAGTCTACGGGGACGCAGGTGCACTGGGCGCACTACGGCAGAGGGACACGATTACTGAACACTCCCCCTCCCCCCCAAACTCTCAAAGTTGGCACGCGCGGGGGAGACTGCGGTCGAGGTGCAACTCATCAGACCCACCGCCAACTCTGAACATTTGGGAGGAGGGGGACGCGTTGACAGACGAATGTGGCAGGAGTGTTCGCTACTTTTGTCCGAGGCCTGTACCGTGGAGGGGAGGCAAAGGGAAGAAAAGGGACGGGTGAGAGACCGACGGTCCAGTAGACGCATGTTGACGCTCGCGTGGGCCTGTCCGCTGGCGGTCTCCAGCAAGTCTACTTGGGTCTGGCATGTCCTCCTACAGGCGGATTTTTGGAGGACGCATAAAACATAGTCAAACAAATGTCCAACAATAATCAAAACCTAGTCGAAAAATCGTGCCCCGACCATTTTTGGACTACTGTTGGACATTTCTCCATTCGATGGACACGCCCGACTAAAAAAAAAAAAAAACTATATGCGGGCGCAGGTGAACTGGGCGCCGCCCCCTCCCCTCCAGCTCCGCTGGACTACCACGCTCTCCATTGGCCGCCGAGTTGAGAGGCATCGATAGCCCTCCCCCCGCCTCGTCCTCCTCCTCCTCCTCCTCCTCCTCTTCCTCCTCCTCCTCCTCCTCCTCCTCCTCCTGCTGCTGGGGAATCCTGGGAGGCCCTGAGGGGTCCAGGCCCCCAATCGGGTTTGGCAGCACCACCCCTGCACGGCAAGACCTGTTGGTCAGGAGCCGGCACCGCAGCCACCGGCGCCCCAGAATGCGGATGGACTACAGTCGGGGGCCCATGCCAAGAAACACCCTGCTTGCCTCCAGGGCGCCCTGGGTTGCTTGGGTTTCGATAGCTTTGCAGTGGGAAGCGCGACGTTCCCACACAAAAAATTCATGGACGTCCTGGGGTCTCAGGGTTGGGTTTCTTGTGGAAGGTTTCTTGTGGACTGGCCTCCACTCTAGGGGGGGCCAGAAGCGCCCCCAAAACGCCCCCACACGGCCGCAAGTCATCAATTTTGAGCCTCCGAGAGGGGGAGCTGAATTTACGAACCGCCGTCCTTTTGAACAGTGAGCCCGAAGTTGCCTCAGGAGGTCTCTCAGGCCCACAGGCACAACGGGGGGGAACATCGACCCGGAATCGGCGAAAAATCGCGGACAGATCGGCGAGAGGCGCCCGATGGCGAATCCCCACGACCCTGAGAGGAGTGGGGCTATCAGGCCCTACATCATGTAGCCTACATCGGCGATCAGCGGGCGATTGGGGGTCGATGCGTCCCCCCTAAGCAATCCCCTTGTATCGATGCCCCTGGCGAGGGGAGGAGAAGAAGGACCGGTGGCCTGGAGCGGCTCCCGTCGGCGGTCTGCAACATCCCCGAGAGCCGACGTTGTCGAAAAGTGGCAACATCGCAAAACATCACCACCTTAACCACGGGCCCCATCTTTCTGCGTCATCTTCCGAGGGGTCGGCGAGGGCCCCGGGGCCCGGAACCGGGCGAAAACGCCCTCGGTGAAAAAATGGCAACGCCAGTATTCGAACAAGTAAAATCAACATCAACATGCGGAATTGTGGGATCTGCGCTGCGCCCCTCCCTGGCCTGCGGGGCACGCCAGGGGCGGCGCTGGAGGCGCCGCCGGGGGTCCCAGCGCGGATCCAAGAAATCCGCGTGGAGCGCCAAAATCGGCGGTGGACAAATCTCCCTGTAGTAGACCTCCCCTTAGTGAAAACGGCCTGGGGCCGAAACTGACGGACCTGGACCCGCAAAAGTGACGGCCGCGACGCCCTCTCGCGAACCGAAAACGGCCAATTCCTGAATCGACGCGTCAAGGTAGGAGGTCTGTCCACCCCCGACAAAAGTTCATGCTCATGGCGTTTCTTCTTCTGCGACGTATCTCAATTGAGCAGGGACCGACCGTCCCAGCATTCCTATAGTCCTACCACGAGATATTCGTAGAACCCAAAGATGTTCTAATAACAAAAACAATGTTCTTAGAACATAAACCCGATGTGATAAAGCAGGACAGGCTCCGCCAGAAATGTTCAAAGGACATTTCGTGGAAGCCCCAAAGGGTTCTTTGAACATTGTTTGGTAGGGCTATAGGAGCGGCGCGTGAGCCGCGGGGCGGGCACGAGGGCGGGAGCGGCCCGGCCCCAGAGAGAGAAGCGGGCAGTGCGGGATCCCCCGCGGGCTTGCACATCTGGGGGCCGGCTCGTCGCACCGAGGCGCTCCCTTGGCCAGGCGAGCCCCGAATCGAATCGATGTCGGATCGGCGATCGGAAAGAATCAAGAGTCGGATCGGCGGAGATCGGCCCCCAATCCGTGAAAGGTCGGATCAGCAGAAGTCGGCATGCTTGTAAGGCCTCCAGTAGGACATCGGCGCGTCGGGGCCCAGATCGGAACCCGAAGTCGAATCGAATCGGAATCGGAAGCCATCAAAACTGAATCGAACCGAATCGGAGGAATCGAAATGAGCCCTGAGAAGCCCGGCGGGCGTCTGAGAAGCCCCGCGGTTTTCTTACCCCCCCCCCCTCTCCTGCCCCCCCCCCCGGTGGGCGCCGCGAATCCACGGCACAGGGGCCACGAAGGGCCAAGATGTTTTGCGTGGCAGCCTTGGGGACGCATGAGATGACACCACGCACGGCAGCGGCGATCCGGGCAAGAGCGCATGGCACAAGAAGCGTCCTCTCGGAAAAAACACCAAATGAGAGCCGAGGGCGGAGAAGGACACCCGGGCCTCCGGGCACTTATATGTATCCGCGGGCGCCAGGGTGTGCGAGACGGCCGGGCGCCAGTCAGAGCGAGCGGTGGGCCGCACTGGAAGCGAAACGAACATCCTCTGGGTTTCTTACTACTTAAGCGTGGGGGGGGTACCCCCCCGCAGACGGGGGTCAACCTCGCCTCGTCGTCGCGCCGCGACGGGGGTCGGGGCGACTTCGGCGCGCGGTGGCTGCCCGCGACGGGGGTCGATGTGGGGGACGAATCTACTCCGAGTTTCTTAATAAGCGTCGGGGGGGCGTCACCCCCGCCGACAGACCCACATCGACCCCCGTCGCGGGCAGCCACCACGCGCCGAAGGCGCTCCGAGCCCCGTCGCGGCGCGACGACGAGGCGAGGTTGACACCCGTCGGGGGGGTACCCCCCCACGCTTGTAAAGGAACCCCGAGCAGGCACGAAGCGGAAGGGCACGAGCCGAGAGAAAGACTAAGGCGGAGCCCGATCAGACCGGGCGGGTCGGCGCGGGAGCGCGGGGAGGGTACGCGGCCGCGCACGAGCAGCGGGCCACCTGCGCGAGGTGGGAGGCCTTGCAGGAGCTGAGGTCAGCCGGGCCCCCCGACATCCTACGCTGGCGTCAGGTCGGACATGTCCTCCTACAGGCGCATTTTCGGGAGAGAAGCAAAAATGAAGCGTATGCAAACATAGCAAGCCATCGTCAACATTATAGGAACATCCGCTCCAGACTAATTTCTGCTTATTTTTGGACACTCCTCTTTTAATGGGACACGCCCGACTTAACGCTAGCATCTTCTCAAGCCGAGGCCGGTCCAGACCCCCGACGTCATAACTTATTCATGGCGTCGGCCCTCAGAGGCTTCGACCCGAGGATGAGGAATAATGAAACTAATACAAATAATAATACATCTACTACTACGACTACGTCTAATAATAATAACAACAATAATATTAAGAACATGATTATTAATACGTAGAAGAATAAGAAGAAGACGAATCATACATATAATAATGACAATATGGAGCATAAACATACGATTAGCAAGACCATATGAATCATAAACGAATGCCAAGAAGACGAACCGTAGGAATAACACTAACAATATAAATAACAATACCAAGAAAAAGGAGGAGGAGGAGGAGAACTGATCCCCCCGCCTTCCCCCCCCCCCCGCGCTCGAGGGGCCCGCGGGGGGGGCCGAGGGGGGGGAGGCGCCTGGCGTCCGAGGCGTCTCCCGCGCCCTGGCAGGCTCGGCGCCCCCAGCGGGGCTCGGAGAGAGGCCCTTCCAAGGACCCGCTCTTCCTCACGAGTCGCTGACTTCACGGCCCCGAGGCCTGGGGCGAGGGCCCCTGGAGGCCGAAAGGAGAGCGAGACACATCCCGCCGGGATCTCTGGCCACAGCGCGAGAGGCGGGGTCTGGGTCCTACGCTTAGGTCGGGCATGTCCTCCGACTACAGGTGGGTTTTGGAGCGATTCTTTAAACATGGCGAAACAAGCATAATCGAACAAATATTCAGAGATCATCGAAAAATAGTCCTCAAACTATTTTCTGACTCTTCTTGAATATTCCTTCAGTAGAGGGACGTGCCCGACTTAATCCTACGCTGGCATCGCCTCCAGCCGCGGCCCCCAACCCCCCCCCCCCGACGCCCAGGCCCCTCTGCCTCGGCCCCCCCCCGCCGGCCGCACGCCGGGTTGGATGCTCCTCCTGGGGACCTTCCTGGAGACACGCGGGTCCACTCGTGCGTCGAAGCTGCGTCGAACGTTGGGCGCCCGAGTTATCCAGGGTAGCTCGGGCCCGGGGTACCTCGTGTTCGGATTCCCGAAGAACGAACCCGAGTTAGCCCTGACCCGAGTGACCCCTGATGACTTGGGTCCGTGGACGCCCGAGTTATCCGGGGGAACTCGAGCCCGGGGTAACTCGGGTTTGGATTCCCGGAACACGAACCCCAGTTAGCCCTGACCCGAGTTACCCCTGATGATTCGGGGCTCCGAGAACGTCCGTCGATTCGAGTCGACCCTGAGAGTCGAACCCGAGTCGCACCTGAGTCGAACTCGAGTCGAGCTGGGGTCGAGCTGCAGTCGAACAGGTCCGTTTGGTGGGTCTCAGGAAGCTAGGTCCCCCAAACGAGCGTCTGTCGGCGGTGGACAAACCTCCCTTTAGTAGACCTCCCCTTAGAGAAAACGGCCTGGGACCGAAACCGACGGACCTGGACCCGCAAACATGACGGCCGCGGCGCCCTCTCGCGAACCGAAAACGGCCCATTCCTGAATCGACGCGTCAGGGTAGGAGGTCTGTCCACCTCCGATAGAGGCCAGGGTCCGAGCAGATGGGGTCCAAGGATCGCGCTGCATCGCCGAGGCATCGGCGATGCATTGGCGATGCGGCGGCGGTGCCCGCGACGCACGGGTTCCGTCGGCGTGGCGAAAGTCGGGCTCCGCGTCGGGCCGCATCGTCGGTGCATCCGCGATGCGGCGCGATCCTTCGACCCCATCTACTCCGACCCCGTCTGGGAGGCCTGGAGCACAGGGGGGGCACGGCACATGGACAAAATGTTGCACCACCTGGCGCGGACAATGCATTGCATCGCTGTTCCATAAGCTTTTGTTTTCCACCCCCCTCTCCTCTCCCCCCCCGATCTCAATATTGGGTTCAGTCCGGGCTGGTCGAAACAGCTCGGTGGTGCAACATTTTGACGGGAGTCCCCGGGCGGCCCAAGAACTCTCCGCCATGCACCCACTATTAAGATCGGGGGGAAAAGGGTGGACAGCAATGCAGTAATAGGTGTCAATGCGCAACAAAAGTGGTGCAACAGTTCGTCGATGTACGGTGTGGGGAGAGGGGAAGGCTTCTAAGCTGGCGTTTCTTATTTTTATGTTCCATCTGGGTTTCGTCATTTGGCTCCCGAAGGGGTTCTTACTTCGTGAAAAGACGGATCCTCGGGGGCTTACTTTGCCCGTTCCTCGGAGGTTCCCCGGGTTCCCCGGTGCCTCATGCGAAGCAATGCTAAGCAATGCCAAACACTACGCCCATGCAGTAAGAATACTTCCCCTAATAGGGGTCGCGCCGGGTTCATGTAGTTCTGGGTTTCGACATTTGGCCGAAGGGTGGGAGAGGGGCCGGTGGTCAGTCGATCTGCCTTTAACTTTCGCGCAAGCAGACTGGGGCAGAGGGACCCTGACCAGTCGCCACAAGCAGCCGCCAGAAGCATCCAGGATCTGGTGTATTTGGGGGGAGAGGGGGCGGACGGGGGGCGCGCCGATCGGCGAAGCAAACATAAAAAAACGGCGACTTAGAAAGAGGCTGCTTCTTAGAAGGCGCCGGCCTTACATCTATAGACAAGGCCCGCGCCTTCTCAGAGGCAGCCGCCCTCTGAGAAGCCTTCCCCCCTCCCCCGATCTCCCTCTGCGCGTGGCGGAACTGGCCAGTGCTGGTGGGACCCCTGTGGGCCAGCACCAAAGATCACTCCGGCGAGAGATCTACGCGAAGCCGGCTCTTGCTCATGTGTCCTGGTCGTGGGCATGGTATACAAAACTCCCTCCCTGGGGCGCGATCTGTTGTATGCTGGTAGTGGCCCCGGGCGGGGGAATCTGACTGGGGAGGGGCGGGTGTGGTATGCAAAACAGCTGGAGGATCATCCTCTCGCGAGAGCGGCTCTTGCTGGGGGGGAGAGGAAAAAAGAGAGGGGGGGGAGAGGGGGGCGGCGCTGGCGCGAGCCGTGGCGTCACCAGGACCTCGGCGCCCCCGCGACGGCTGCGGCCTCGGATCGAAGCACTCACCACTCCTGCTGGCCCTCGCCGGCAAGGACGTGCAGAGGCCTGGCTTGCGAGGTCCTGGCTTCAGGGGCTCCAAGGGCGGCGGCGCCCCCGAGGCCCGCCGGGGCGCTGGGCGCGGCCGGCGCCAGCGCCGACGACGCTGGCGCTGGCGCAGTCGCCGCCAGCGCGGGCCGCGGGGCCTCTGCGGCCCTGGCCGCCAGCGTGAGCCGCAGGGCCACCGTGAGCTCCGCCCGGTCGGAGTCGCCACTGCAGAGCTGCCACGGCTCGTGCTGGTAGGCGCTGCGCTCGGCGAAGCTGTGCTGCACCGCGGGCGGGTGCCACGGGGCCTCGCCGCCGTCCTCCAGCCAGAGGGCGATGCCGAACGTGGAGGCTGCGAGCGGGCCGCCCTTGCACTTGATCATGGCCAGCCCGCGGCCCCTCGACTTCTTGAAGGAGTGGCGGCCCCTGCCCACCGTGCCGAGACTCTCCCTGTGAGTGGTCAGCATCAGCGCGAACCTCGTGGGCTCCTGCCCAGGCAGGCCGAGCTGGAACTCTGGGGAGACGACGCGGGAGCCGCCGGATGTCAGGATCCTGCTGCCGACAGCCCAGGAGTGCGCCCACACGATCGCTCCGTTCGCGTCCCGCGCGGGCGCGAGCAGCCCAGATGAGCAGCCGTCCTTCGCCAGAAGAAGAAGAGTCGGCGTAGACATTGCATTGTCAAACGTACGATCGAGAAACTAATCATGCCAGACATCTGGGCCAGCTTCCCGGAAGCTCCTGCAAGCAAGCCTGGGCCAACCTCTGACCTCTGCTGTCAACGCTGGAGGGGCGCACGCGCTCAAGCACCTGGCCCACCTCTCTGCCGAGCTGGTGAAGAAACGCTGGCGCAGGCGTCCGACGAGGAGGTCTCTCGATCATGTGCTCGACCGTCGGCTAGACGCAAGAGCGACCCTGGGTGAGAGTGACCTTTGGTGCGCAGCTTCTGGGGGCGCGAGGGAGCCAAACCCAGGGCGCGGGCCGCTCATGTCGCATCACGCTCGGCGATCGGGGGGAGCCCGACGAGCCCGCACCAGAGGTCACTCCGGCGAAGTGTGCACTCTTACGTGTAGTCGAGACCGTGCTGTCGGAGGTCCGCAGGGCTGCCCCGAGAACCTGCGCCGGGCTCCCCCCTCCGAAAGCGCGCGGAACGCGCGCCCAGGGGGCGGCGCCGGGCCCGCCGCCAGAGAGGGGCCTGCGGCGATCCGAGGCATGCCGCGCGGACCTCCGGGAGGCCACGGCCGAGGGCGCCCTGCCCAGCGTGTCGCGGCGGCGGCTCCCGCGGCACGCCCGTGCCGGGCAAGCGGATACGGTCGGACTTCAGTAGACAGGACACGCGAGAGGACAGAAGACCCTTCCGGGGGGCCACATTGCCATATAGGAACGCAAGAAGCACGGGTCGCGAGACACAGGACGGAAAGGTACCCCTGATTTGGCAGGGTCGACCTACTAATCCGGGCCGACTGTATCTAGCGTTATGCTGGTCCCATCGTACTTAGACTTGGGGACCACATGCCAGACAGAATTTCGAGCACCCAGAAAAAAGGGTCGAAAGGGTGTCGAACGAGTCTCGCCTCCCAGGGCCCCGCCGCGTGGGAGCCCTCCAGTTTCGGTACGTTCCTGGTGCTCGGAATTCTTCCTGGTGGTAAAGGCTAAAGTAGGTCGGAACATCATACAGTTAGCGTGCCGCGCCACTCCGCGGGACGGGCAGGAGAGCCCAGAATCGAATCGATGAGTCGCATCGGCGATCGAGAAGTCGAATCAGCAGAACTCGGCAGGGCTGGTAGGCCTCCATGGAAGCATCGGCGCCCGGATCGACATCCCGGGTCGGACCGCACCTGAATCGGAAAAGCCCTCGAAGCCGAAGGGGCATCGAGCCGCAGGAACCGCAACGAGCCCCGCGGAAGTAGGCTGGAGCATCACAGAGAGCCAGCGCGCCGCGCCGCTCCGCGGGACGGGGCGCCAGAGAGCAGCTCGGGACGCTGCTGCCCGGGGAAGGAGGAGGAGGAGGAGGAGGAGGAGGAGGAGGAGGAGGAGGAGGAGGAGGGAAAGGAGGGGGATGAGGGGGAGGAGGAGGAGGCAGGAGGAGGAGGAGGAGGAGGGAGAGAGAGGAGGAGAGGAGGAGGGGAGGAGGAGGAGGAGGAGGGAGGAGGAGAGAGGAGAGGAGGAGGGAGGAGAAGGGGGAGGGAGAGAGGAGGAGGAGGAGGAGGAGGAGGAGGGAGGAGGAGGAGGAGGGAGAGGAGAGGAGGGAAGGAGGAGGTAAGGAGGAGAAGAGGAGGAGCGGGGAGGAAGGGAGGGGGAGGAGGAGGAAGGAGGAGGAGAGGAGGAGGGGAGGAGGAGCTTTTTTGCAATGCACGGCAGCCAGGCGCACACCCAAATCGCGAAAGCAAAAAGGCCGGGCGACAGGCTGGCAGTCAAAACACGCGGGCTAAACACCCGCCGAGGGCCACTCGCAGACCCCAGGCCTGGGAGGGAGGCCCTTGCGCAGCCGCAGCAGGGCAGTAAGCTGCGCCTTGGTCAGCGCGAAAGGTCCGTGCCTCGCCGCCTCGCACTCCTCCAGAAGTCGCGAGGGCCTGGAGTCAGCGTAGCGCCCGCAGAGGCTGCAAAAAGTGATGGCACCCTTGCGCCACAAAAAGTGAGAGGCATGCGGCACATGTCCAGCAATGCCCGTGCCAGGAGGCAAGCGAGAGGGGGGATCAGGCATCCCCAGAGAACGAAAGAGCTGCTCGTCGATGGGCGGCAGCCCCGAGTACGAGCGCGGCAGCCTGACGCAGACCCGAAGCGCGGGAGCTGCGTCCGCTTCTGGCTCGACCGCAGGCTCGAGAGGCACCTCACCGTCCCCCCCCCCGTCCTCGTCCGCCCCGTCCCCCTCCCTCTGATGGCCTCGCTGCTGCAGCTCCACGCGGCAGGGAGGCGGGCTAGGCGGCGGCCGCAAGGCCGAGCACGAGGAGCGCAGCAGGTGGAGGGCGCGGCTCTGAGAACGCCTGACCGATCGGCCACAGCTCTTGCAGCACCAGCCGAACGCGGTCGAGGCAAAGGCATGCTGGGAACGAGCCGCAAAGCCCGAAAGCAGCTCCTCCCTCCTCTGAGCCCTAGAAACCTTGGGTTTGGTAACCTCACGGCCAGGGCTCTTGGGGGCGGAGGCGGCGGCAGCACAGAGAGTGGCATTGCGGAGCAGGATGGCCTCGGCCTGCTCCACCAGGTCCAAAGCGCGGCGGGCAACGTCTGGATCAAGCTGAACCTCCTCAGCCCGCTCCTCGGCGAGCCCATCGGCCACCGCATTGAGAAAAATAGCCTCGGGCAGCACAGAGTGGCCGAGGCGAGCAAACTTAGCTGGGTCCTCGGCAAGATGCGAGGGCACGTGCAGGAGCGCGAAGCGGCCCTCGCGGGCGTCAAGCAGCGAGAAGAGATCGTGCCAGAGGTCCGCGTGCTCGAGCTTGTAGCAGTGGCGGCGTCCGCGCGCTATCGCATTCACGTGATTCACGTGGTCGGAATAAAGCTTGACATCGGCAGCAGGGTGGACGGCCCTGACGCACTCCACAATGGCCAGGAGCTCAGCGCGAGGCACAGTTTGCACAGGACCGTCCACCAAGCCCGTGCAGCCAGAGTCCCAGTCCAAGCCTTGGCCGTCGTCAAGGCGAGCGAAGCTCCACCCCACACGGCGTAGCAAGGGCTGAGACGACCAGGCTCCACCTGCACCGTCGGTAGCGTAGATCCCCCCTGGCAGCGCCCCGACGCCGCAGCGCAGCCAACGATGGCCACGCTCGTCAGGGGGCGGCGGGAGGTTCAGCCAGGCGAGGGGCACAAGCCCGCGGCACCAGAAAACAGGGAAGCGGTCGATCTCCTCCAACGCCTGACTGCGAAGGTGGTTGGAGGAGACCACAGCCTCAGGAGGGGGAGGCACACCGACCGAGAGCGCCCAGTCCCTCTCCATGGAATTGCACATGCATTCCCAGAAACGATGACGGCTGGATTCACGGGAGCGGTGGCAGCGCTGGCACAGGTCGTCCGTGCGGTAGCCAGCCTGGAAACGTCGCTCCTCCGTCCAGTAGCCACCGCATGCAACTAGGCGAACAAGGCTGGCAAGACTGTGCTGGGACTCCTTCTCCAGCCGCTCCGCCAGTGCAGGCGCGTGCTGCCACCAGACGCCCTCCTCCGCCCCACCCCCGTCAAGATGCTTGGCCGCCTGGCGCCAAACCGCGTTCTCAGCGGTCTGCTCCAGAGCCGCGAGGAGGCTGGTGACGGGGGCGACGGTGGTGGCGAAAAGCTCCCACTCCTGCCCGTCTGGCTCAACCAACTTGGACAGGGACGGGCACTGCCAGCCAGCAGAAAGGACAGAGGCCTGAAAGGCCGAAAGCGGGCCGCGCACGAAGTTCCAGCCACGCGCCACACGCTCCAGGGACGCGTCCCATCCTCGCTGGACCTTGGCAGCGAGGCCGTCCTCTCCAAGGACTCGAGAGTAGAACGCACCTACGATGTGCCGCAGGTACCAGATGGGCGGGTCGCGCCGCGCCCCAAAACTGATGCGAATGGCCACAGTAGCGCACGTGCCGCGCTGAGGACACTTGCTGGCCAGCCGCGCCTGACCACGAAGCTGCTTCAGCATGGTCGGCGCCAGCCCGTGCACCTCAGGCGCCCACACCGACTTCGGCAGGGCATTGGAGACGAAAAGGCGTGAGGCTCGCGGCGCGGACCTGACCAGTCCCGAAATCTTGAGAGCGGCGCGCCTGCCCTTCATGAAACGCTTCTTGCGCACCTTCACGGAGCGCGAGGCACCGAAAGATGTGTCGTGGCCGAGGTCGCGGGCAACACGAACAGTCCTGAGGCCACCAGCCCCGACCTCGGCCGCCGACGCCCACGCGGGCAGCAAGGCGCGGATGGCAGCAGAAGAGGCCATGAGGCCGCACTTTCCCAGGGAAAACTCGCATCGCAGCCTGCGCAGGCCCGTAAAGAGGGCGCGCAGCACCACTGGAAAGGCCAAGCTGAGCGAGTGCTCAGTGCCGAAAAGGCGGAAGGCGAGATCGTCGATCCACTCCCTCAGGCGCAACCCTGGCACCAAGGAGTGGGCCGCCTTCAGCGGGGCGTGCAGGTAGGCGCGCGCCTGCGAGACAGCTTGGCCACAGCCGGCGAGGATGCCTCCACCAGGCAAGATACCTGTGTGCACCTGGCGCTGGAGGGTGAGGAGGCGAGGACCGAGGTAGACGTCGAGGGCGAGAGCGAGGAGGCGGAGAGGGTAGCCTAGATCCTGGGCCGCCGCCGCCAAATCAGGCAGGGACACCAGGTCGTAAAACTTCCGAAGGTCGAGCAGTCCGCCCGCAACCTCGAAGCCTCCCAGGAGCGCAAGCTCCCCCTCCAGCTCGTCCAACCACCCCGCAAGATCGGCCGAGCCGCCCACTGTCTTGTCCCAGGCCCCGTGCTGGTCACGGTCCCAGGCGCCTATCACTGGCTTCCTAATGCGGCATAGCAACACGTAGCTGAAATTGAGCAAGGCGATGGGCCTCAGGCCTCCATCCTCCTTGTCCAGCAAGGCGATGAGGTTGAACAGCTCTTGAAAGGGCACTGTGGCCTCGCGCTCGATGGCCGTCAGAAGGGCCGCGAGCGCATCGATGGCAGCAGGCGGCGCATCCTTGACCAGGCGAGGCGGCATCATGTCAATCCCCCTCCCCCGACGATCAGGAACGGTCTTTAACGCCCCCCTCACCTGGTCAGGAGAAACAGGCTCGAAGCAGGCTGACGACAGAGCAGCACGGCGGATCCTCGCGAGGGCCTCCAACGCCTCGGGCCGCGAATGCTTGCACCAGATTGCGTGCCACGAGGCGCCTTCCGCCTCCAGCACGGCAGAGGGCGTGGAGGCAGGCTCTCCATCCCAGACAGGCTCGGCGCGACAGATTGAGGGAGAATCGCGGAGGAGCCTATGGGCTTTGCTAGCAGAGCCCGCCAAAGCGTCGGACAACCAGGAGCGCCAGCGCGCACGGGCCGCCGCAGCCGCGCGCTGGGCAGCCTGGACTCCCTGCTCCTTAGCCTCCTCCGCGATTTGCTGAAGGCTGTCGAGCGACAGCGAGCGAAGCTGGCGGAGCCAAGAGATCCAACGCTCAAGGATCGCTTTCTCCACCGCGTCGTTCGGATCGAAAGGCGGGGGCAGCTGCAGGGCCTCCAGCCCGCGCATCGTGCTCCAGAACTGCTCACCACAGCGGGCGCGCGGAGTAGAAGGCTCGGAAGGATCCGCCTCGGGATCAGCCAAACGCAGAAGCAAGGAGGCCTGCACAGCGAGGGCCTGCCAAAAACGGGCATGGCGGTCAGCGAGAGGAGGGCCGTCGCTGGCGCGTGGCACGATGGGGGCGTACTTGAGGCGAGGCTGCTGGCACCGTCCTACGTACAGAGGCCACTGCGAGCGAGGGATTCCTTTTTTGGCACAGTGCACGAACTCCAGAGCCAGGGCCCACTCCCCGAGCTGGCAAGGAGGGGGATGAGGGGGAGGAGGAGGAGGAGGAGGAGGAGGAGGAGGAGGAGGAGGAGGAGGAGGAGGAGGAGGAGGAGGGAGGAGGAGGAGGAGGGAGGAAGAGGAGGAGGAGGATGAAGGAGGAGAGGAGGAGAAGGAGGAGAAGGAGGAGGAGGAGGAGGAGGAGGAGGACGAGGGAGGAGGAGGAGGAGGAGAGGAGGAGGAGGAGGAGGAGGAGGAGGAGGAGAAGGAGAAAGAGGAGGAGGAGGAGCAGGAGGAGGAGGAGGAAGGAGGGGGAGGAGGAGGAGGAGTAGGAGTAGGAGTAGGAGGAGGAGAACTCCTGCTGACATCCGCTCCTGACCGTATGCTCATGCCGATGTCCCCCACGGCAACGACGACGACGAAGACGACGACGAGGACGAGGACACGACGACGACGACGACGACGACGACGACGACGATGACGACTTTCTCTCATTCTGACGGGGAGGGGTCGCCCCCCCTGCCTGTCTTGAGGTGAGTGTGCGGCGAACCGATATCATTCTAGGCAGCTCACGGGAGCCTCCCATGTCATCCTGCTGGCTCCTGCGAACCGACGCTGGCCGGAGCCAATCGACGCCAAGTCGGCGCTGCATCGGCGCTTTATCCCATCGATCACCTAGGCGCTGGCACGCGCCAGGGCACTCTGCAGGCGGACGTCGGAGGACACGTGCTGCTCCCATTGGGTCACTGCAGAATGCTCCGATGGTCGCCCCGGTAGGGGAGCTCGGAGTCGAATCGATCTGCGCGGTCGGCCGTCGAAGCAAATCGGGATCGGCGGAAGTCGGCAGCGGAGTCGCGAGAAGTCGAACCGGCGGACTCTGGCAGGCGAATAGGCCTCCACAGAAAAATCGGAATCCAAATCGGAAGCCGAAGCCGCAGCCGAATCGGAATCGGAATCCATCGAAATCGAATCGAATCGATTCGGAGGAATCGGAATGAGCCCTGCTTGGCGGCGTGCACAGTGGGGCAGGGGGAGTTTGGGGAAGGCTGTTGCATGGAAGGCGCCAGCCGCCTTACATCTATAGGCAGGGCCAGCACCTTCTCAGAAGCGCGGTAAGGACGCAAGAGCCTTGGACGCCCATGCCGAGGCTCTTCGAGCGGGGCTGGCCATCGAAAGTGGCTGAGGACGGACCGAGGATGACCGAATAGGCAAGGGTGCAAGGTGTACCCTGGGGGAGGCGATCATCCTCACTGTCGGGGTTGACAGTGACCCCTCTGCGCGTGGCTGAGATGAGAGCTGCCTCGGCCACCGCGGGCGGGGCTAGCGCGGGCGGCACCAAGCTTCCCAGACACTCGACGTCATGATTTTGTCATAACGTCGACCGCCAGGATCGGGGACGCACTGACCCGGGTCGATGCAAACCTGGGTCAGTCAAGCCTTGCAGACTCCATCAAAATACTGCAGGATCCTGCACCCAAACCCGGGTCAATGCAACCCTGGCCCTGCAGAATCCTGCAAGATCTGGCCCTCTGGCTGACCCCCGTTTGCATTGACCCCGTCTCTTGAGCCCCCGGCAGGAGGACTAGACCCCGTCCCCGGCGAGGGCCCCCAGAGGCCGAAAAGAATGAGACACTTCCCGTCCTATGTTTTGTCATGACTCGAGGAGGTCTGGGGGTGGTAGAGGAGGAGGGGGAGGGGGAGGAGGAGGGGGAGGAGGAGGAGGAGGGGAGGAGGAGGAGGAGGAGGAGGAGGAGGAGGAGGAGGGGGAGGCGGGAGAAAAGAAGAGGAGGAGGAAGAGGAGGAGGAGGAGGAGGAGGAGGAGGAGGAGGAGGAGGAGGAGGGAGTCTGGGTCCTCCGGCAGCCCTGCCTCGGCCAGCGCGGGCGCGGCCAGCGGGCGGCAGAGGGCTTCCTGTGGTTCCGGGCAGAGGGGGGCCTCCGTAAAGGGGCCGCCACAAAACGTGCAATGGTTCATCTCGTTGGGCACGGTGCGTGGCAGCCACGCGCTGATGTTGTACGGCGTGCGTATCCCGCACGAACGATTGCACGAACCATGGCGAGAGCTTCTGGGAGCACCTTCGCAAAGGACCCCCGACGTCATCCCCCAGAGGTCGACCTCCAGAGGTCTGGGCCCCTTCCCCCCCGGACCTGTTTTTCGTCCGGTGTCGTTTCCTGACGGTCCCAGGGCCCGGCGAGGGTCCCCAGAGGCCGAAAATCTAGAAAAACCTCCCGTCGTGATTTTTTGTTGCGATCGGAGGGGGTCTGGGGGTGGAAGAGGAGGAGGAGGAGGAGGGAGGGAGGAGGGATGAGGAGGAGGAGGAGGAGGAGTGAGGAGGAGGATGGGGAGGAGGATAAGGAGGAGGGAGGATACAGGAGGAGGAGGCACAGGAGGAGGAGGATGAGGCAGGAGGAAGGCAGGAGGAGAGACGTGAAGGAGGAGAGGAGGAAGAGGACAAGGATGAGGAGAAGGAGGAGGAGGAGAAGGAGGAGGAGGAGGAGGAGGGACGACGAGGACGACGACGATGAGGACGACGACGAGGACGACGAGGACGACTTTATCCCTACCTCGGACAGCGCGGGCGGGGCTGGCGCGCGGCACGGGGCTTCCAGAGGCAGCTCCTCGGCTGCAACGCAAGGAGCGGCCCCCTAGGCAAGAGCGACCTCCTTTGGTGGGAGAACGAACGAGGATCACGAGAACCAGGAGAAGAAGGGAGAGGAGGAGGAGGAGGAGGAGGAGGAGGAGTAATAGAAAGAGGAGAAGAAGGAGGAGGAAAGGGAGATGATGGAGACGAGGGGGGAGAGGAGGAGGAGGAGGAGGAAGGAGGAGGAGGAGGAGGAAGGAGGAGGAGGGGGAGGAAGAGGAAGAGGAGGAGAGGAGGAGGAGAAAGGGAAGAGGAGGAGGAGGAGGATGAGGAGGATGGGAGGAGGAGGAGGCGAGGGAGAGCGAGAGGAGGAGGAGGAGGAAGGAGGAGGAGGCGGAGGAGAGAAGAGGGGAGGAGGAGGAAGGAGGGAGGAGGAAAGTGAAGGGGAGGAGGAGGAGGAGAAGGGTAGGAGGAGGTAGTAGTCCGGTCTTATAGGATTGACGGGGCTAGAAAAAGGAGAGGATTCATAGGACGTACGGTGATTATCTAATGTGAGAGTGATGATGTAGTAGTCGGATGTAGAGGAAGAAGACGCGGAGGGAGGAGGAGGAGGAAGAAGAGGAGGAAGAGGAGGAAGATGAGGAGGTGGGGGAGGGGGGAGGGAGGGGGATCACGAGGGGGGGGCGGAAGGCAGCCCAATCCAAGCGGGCAAGCAGCCGCTGCCGTATTGCGCTCTAGTCGGCGGCGACGATAAGGACGACTAGCCCAAGGATGGGCATTGCACGCAATCGCCCAGGAGCCGCGCCGGAGACATTGATCATCGGCGCCCCTAGGTACATGCAGTGCTTCCCCTTGGACTGTTCGCCCCTATCGCGACCTCCGATCAACCATCGGGGAGACCCTGATCAGCCCGCACCCAAAGGTCGCTCCAGCGAAGGGCCACTCTTGCGCGCAGTCGGAATGGGCCCTGCCTCGGCCAGCGCGGGCGGTGCCGGCGGCGGGAGGCACAGGGCTTCCGGCAGGGCTCGAACTAGACGTTTTTTTTTCGAGCTCGTGCCGGTGTGGCTCTCCTTTTCTATAAAATCGTTCCGCTATCCCTCATTTCGCATTCGTGTCGCTTTCGCTCGTCTCTCCACTGTCCTCTCGTGGTTCCGTGTCGCGTTCGTTCTCCTTCCTTCCGTCTCCGCTCCGCCCTTGCTGCGGAACAACATCAAAACGGTCACGGTCCACGAAATCGCCCAAACAGGAGGAGCGAGGGGCGAGGAGCGAGCAGAGAGGCTCGAAGCAGCGACGAGCGAGACGGACGGGGATCACGAGGAGGAGGAGGAGGAGGAGGAGCGAGCGAGCGAGCGAGCGAGCGAGCGAGCGACCTCGGCAGCAGTTCGGCTTCGATGCGCGGAGCACGGGCCTTGGAAGATTGGGCGCCTGTCAGCGTCCTGCATTGCTGCTGGCACTGTCGGTGGGCGGAGCGGTAGGGCGCCTGAAGGAGCCCGTGGGGGCCTATAAAGCCTTGGGCCCCTCGTCGGCCCTAGACCGTCTCAGACCTCCTAACTAGAGCAAAACAAGAGGGCGATACACTAGGCTCAACCCTCCCAATCTGCGTTCAAACATGTAGGTACATGCTTAGTGGACGCTAAGGGCACAATCTGCAAACAATTATGCGCATCGCGTGCTCACTGTGCCGTGCTAGGTACGACGTACATGTGTGAGACAATGAACGTTATGCTACACCACCGTGCAATGTGGCCGCGCTCACATGTCCCAGAGAGCAGGAATCTTAGCCGAAGTAGTCCAGGCTGGGCGGGGATGAGACCGTCCTGGACGGGGCGGGTGGTACAGCTCGATCCTGACGGACAAAGCTAATTCCACCCCGAACGCATAAGCGTAGGCTGAATCAGAACACTGACGTCAATCGAGACCTCAGAAGGCAGCGCGGCTGCCGCGCCTCAGATCCCGAGACTGCACCATCACTCCAAGAAGTCCAGCAACCAGGCAGCTCAAGGCAGGAGTGATCCCGTGGAGCTCGGAAGTGCCAGAGGTGAGCGATGGTACGGTGCGCTCTGAGGCAAGTTATGGCCAAAGCCAGGTTGGTATGTACACGTATATCCACTGATATCAATAGTATATTGGTGAGTGGTTGGTGTAGGTGAGGGCATGCACAGGGCGCATCACCCAGCCGCCTTCACAGAGGCCGAAGCGACTGGACATACTGGATAATACTAGATAGTATTCCATCCAATCAAAGACATTCAAAGACATTGAATTGATGCAAGCTCGGATCCACAGATATTGCAAACCCGTTCGTTTCAGCATATCTTTTGCTCGTTGACTGCCTGCCTTGGCTTGCTTCCGTAAGCCAGCCGCGTCCACATCTGCGTATCTCGCATCTGGCGCGCGCGGAGCTGGCTCTGAAGTGCGAGCTCGAGTGTGCTCGGCGGTGCTGACCCCTGGATGGTCGTGCCACCCGTGTGGGCGATGGCCTGATGCACTGCCTGGCGAAACTGCTGCGCTGTGATCGGCGGTAGTTTGAGCGGCTCCTTGGGCCCCTCGCTGTGCTGCCCCCTGGCGCGGTTGACTGCGGCGATGACCGATTCGTCCATGAACGGGCTGGCTGCGAGGGAGTTGTACATGATATGTAGCTCGTACGTTTTCGGCTGGCCCATGGGCGTGCACGCGGCCTTGAGACGGAAGTATGGGACAAGGTCCCCCACGTGCAGGCGTGACATCTTGGTCACCAAAATAGCGAAAGCCTCGAGGATCTCTTTCGATGGGCTCGGCAAATCCAGTCGTACCAGTCCTCCTAAGAAGGCGACCACGATATGTATGTGACGGCTGCCCAGATCCTTCTCGCCTGCCTTTACCTTCTCTGCGTAGGCTGTCCCCATCTCCGCGCCCTGGTCCGTCGCCTCGTTCTCTGGAATCAAGTAGAAGTCCCAGACCGAGCCCGCCAGGTGCCTCGACATCTGCATCGTGTTGAGGGCGGCCCTCTGTAGCGTCGTCACTTCCTCGGACTCTGCAGGCATTCCCAATCCATGCCCAGCATTCGCACGCCGCTGCTGGAGCCCACCTTGCGGTGCTGGGCCTTGTCGTGGTCGCTGTGCTGCTGGTGCGGCTGCGGCGCCTGCTGCTTCGAAGGTCTGAGATCGCGGGCGCGTCACCGCCGAGGCCGGCGACGTCCATTCCGCTGTCCCCAACATCCTGTGTCTCTGGGCCAGGGACGTGCTCACGCACGTGAAGCAAGTGTGAGTGTAAATCTTGGTGGACGATACTGCAGCGCCCGCGCGTATAAGGAGGATCAGGCTCGGGCCAGAGATCGGAAGATACGGAGCGGGTTGGGCATTGTCTCGGCATCTGTGCGGCCATCGCCCAGGCGCGTCTCAGGCATGAGGCCTTGCTCGCAAACGTCGTCATACACCGTGGGCACGTGTTCGTGCAGATGGCGAGCGAGTATTCGTTCCGAAGTTGGTGAGCGAAAGTACCATGTGCATTTAGGGCCTTCATTGTAGGGCACGTAGCTCCGCAGGCCGTGCCATCGTGCAACTCGTGCATGCACAAGTGCTCTCCCTCGCCCTCTCCCTTTCGTCGTGCATGACGTGCCCTCGTGCTTGTCGCTCGTCGTCGCGTGATCGCTCTAGCCAGGTGCGGGGAATAGGCTTGTCCATCTTGAATTTCTTGAATACTGATGCTGCTTCTGTGTCTTTAAATAGCTCCGTGATATTTTGGGTGTCGTGCCAACCACTTGTACAATCAAAGTCTGGCATGAATCCGTATACCTGGACATGTATGTCGCTGTAGTGCTGGACTGCTTTAGCTAATGCGTTGAGATCGCTCAACCATTGCATAGCCCACGGGGAGCTGTGTTCGCATACTTTGCCAGTGCTGTCGAGGCGGCGGTGCTTGACGCATTCATCCAAGCGAGTGGTCCCGAATGCCCCCATGAGGACCTGCTCGTGATTGCCCGGGTCCCTGACTATTGTATGAATCCAACGTAACCGCTGCAACTGGAGCTCGACGGCTGCTGGCGATATTTCCCAGAACTGTAGGGCGCCACGGGGCGGCATTGTGCGCGTGCGACCATCGTCCAACTTTAGGGCTGCCTTCCCTTTCATCAGACCACGAAGCATTTTTACAATCACGCTGTCCAATCGATCAGCGAAGTCCTCGGGCAGTACAAAAGCTGGCAGGCCAGAAATCGCAGCAGAGTTAAACAAAGGAAGAGCATGCGCTTCAGCCTGCGCGGGAGTGGCTGGTGCCATGCATGCCCGAGAGATCGCCGCCCCGCGCGTGCTGCCTTGATGCGATTGTCCAGCGTGGTGCGCAACGCACCGTCGAAAGGCAATATGGGACCTAAGAGCCTCGCCTCTCTGTCGACAGTGCCTTGAACGAGCGCGGGGGCGCTGACTGCTTGACGCAAGCGAACGAGCCGTGCCCCATGATGTTCACGATGTGTGTGCTGCTTTTGCTTATTGAGATGATGTCATGTTTGCAGTACTTGCTCTTGCAATAGGTCAGTTGCATGATTGGGCTGTGCTGCGATATGCGGTGCCACAGGTTTGTGCGGGTGTATGTGCATGCGCGATACGTCGTCGATAAACGTGCCTACGCCGATGTCGGTGATCCCCCCCGTGATAATACTACGGCATGTGAGCAACTGATAGCTGAAGTCCCCCTGCCTAAGTTTATCGCACCATGTCTCTATCCCAGGAGTGAATACGTCCACGCAATCCGCAGCGCCACAGCAACCGCAGCGGCAGGGAGCGCCCCATGGCGGCCCCCTCTCAGCCCTAACCCCCCAAACCCCCCCCCCCCCGCCCCCCCCCCCCCCCCCCCCCCCCCGCACACCCACACCGCCACCACCACCACCACCCCCCGTCAATGCTGTTCACGTGCACCGTGGCGTTCTCAAATGGCGGCTCTGGGAAAGGTCTGCTGCTCTGGCGCTACCGTGCTCTCGTGCAAGGTGCGCAGGCGATCCCTCTCTGTACATGCGAAAGCATTCGCGCCATCGGAGTTCGTGATTGTGCGCGATACTCGTGCACCCCTACATCCCCAGGCCGCTGAAAAATAAGCTAGCACGCACCCTTCACGACGGCGTCCCCTGAGTCCCCCATGTGCTATGTCACGTGGTACTGGTCGCTTCGTGCGCGCGAGTAACTGCCCGTAGAAGCTCATGCCGAACGCGTCGTGACAGCGCAGTATCCGTAGCCCTTTGGTGCCGTGCGCTCCGTTGCACCTGGGCTGGAAGAATGAATTCGACCATGCGGACGAGGGCGAGGAGGTCATTGTATCTGCGCGAGAACGCGCGAGGGAGATACAAATGCGTGTCGGCCCCATTTGAATACATCTGTCTAGCAATTGCCATCAATAACGCTTCAGAACCCCCCCCCCAAAAAAAAAGCAGGGCAAACTCGGCGCTTGGGCGCCTGTCATACATATTTGATCTGGCCCATGCGGTCCAGCTGCGCCTGTTCTATGGCTAGTCCAGGAGATGCCAGCTTCGGTAACATTTGAAAATATGCTGCCATCTCGGTCCAATCAACTGGCTTGGCTCCGAATCCTCCCTCATCTGCCTTATGTGCGAAACCTTGTGTGGCCTCGTCGACGGTCATGTTGTGTTTTATGCCGAATGCGAAACGCTTTGTTGGTCCCCGTCCAGTGCCAGAGAGTGATGTCTTCAGTCGGTGTACCAGTGCCCAATCGCGACGCTTCCAAACTCGTTCGAATTGTTATGTTGTGTCTGCGCGTCGCTCAAGAGTATGCCGGCGTCGTGCCGCTTGAAGTTCTCGTGTAATCGCACATAGGTTCTTGCACACCTCGTCGTATTTGGAAAAGGTGTAAATCGTTCTGGTCAAATGCTTTGCTGCCATCTCGCCCCAGCTGCTCCCGTAGTACTGCGCGCTGCTTGGTGAGGCCAATCCTTTCTTTCCTCATGTGTTCGTACTGCTCTGATGGGTGCTCGCCAGGCGGAAAGACATGTTGTAGACTTGTCTGAGTGTCCTCAATAAATCCCAGCCAGCCTGCACGTCCCCACGGCCCCACACATCTCTCCAAGTTTCCTCTGGGATCTCCCCCGTATTCTTCTCGAGCTCCTTCAGACAGTCGATCCGCAAGTGGCCGTGCACGTAGGCGCCCATGATGGAGCCTCGGTTAACCACAGGATGGTGTGAGCCCTTGTGGGCTATCTTTTTGTGTATATCCAGCTCGAGGAGTAGAGGTATATGGTCCTGGGGCAATGTCGTGGCTCTGCGCTGTAGTCGCCGTCCCAGCTGTCGTAACGTCTTCAGAGATTTTATGCGATCCAGGGGCGCGGTCGGGACAATGTAATGGTCAATCTTGCTGCTGGCGATGCCATTGAAGTAGGTTGGCCCTGTGTCCCAAAAGCTAATGGCCAATGACATATGATGTTCCTCCATGGCGTCCCGTACCCGCTGTGCTACTGGATTTTCCATGCCAGGGTTCTTCAGTCCTACGAGCTGATCAGCCCGATAATACTTTCGTCCTGTGGCGTCCCGCCGTATGCCAAATGAGCAGTTGAGGTCGCCCACCATAATGAGAAGACACTGGTGACCAAGTTTGTCGACGGTCTCTGTGAACCAGGTCATGCATTTGTCCACTGCCTCCTTCAGAATAGATGGCGTGGTACCTTTGGGCGGCAGGTAAACAGGGAAGAAAACGACCGTACTAGCACCGATGCGGAACTTTGCCATGGCGGTGCGCCCAGCGATGCCTCTAGAACGAGGCGGGAACTGAGTCTGCTGGAGGGTTCCTTTCAGCTCCGAGTTGAAAAATAGTGCTAGTCCACATGAACGATTTGCCCATCTTGAGTTTCAAGAGCCAAATTGAATGCACGTGTGGTTCGGCAAGTTTGTCTTCAGCACATTTTCGTCCTTCAAGGCGGCACGCCCTGTGCCGTTTAGCATCAGCACGTCGACCGTCGGCGTGAATCTCCTCCAGTCTAGTGTGATCTGCCGATTCCACATTATGAGCGAATGCGCGTAGTACCATGAGGAGACGGATTCCTGCGGGTGGAGGTAAGAAAGGGTAGGAACAGCAGGCCAGCCTAGTCCTACCGCCCCGCCTGATGTCAACCTCCGCCCGTGAGATGTACGGTGTGGCAGGTGTGGTAGGAGCTCCTGCTGTGCTGAAAGCCACAGCAGTTCCTAGGGGGAGGAGGAGGAGGAGGAGGAGGAGGAGGAGGAGGAGGAGGAGGAGGAGGAGGAGGAGGAGGAGGAGGAGG